>JAUZSU010006571.1:0-11336 GCA_034780255.1 Parotocinclus maculicauda
TATTTCTCTCTGCAAAATGCAAATAAATGTATATATTTTATACAATGTAATTTTCTGGATTTTCTTTTAGATATTCTGTCTCTCTCTGTTAGAACTTTGGGACTTTCTTTCACTTCCAATGAAGATATTATGCCATTTGAAAGTTCATAAAGTGTAAGTATATTTGGAAATACCATGCTTTATAATAAGATCACAGAAGAGACATTGTCAGTGTCTGTGAACTGGTGTTGAATTTTTGGCACAAACTGAGAGTGTTCTTCTATGACAGTAAGTCTACATGAATGCTGGCATCTTGGGGTGGGATGAAGTGCACCCGAGGGCCCTCACACAAACTCCTCAAGCAGCAGTTCTATTCTTAATGCACAGTGCATGTTCGCCCACAAGGCCTGCACTATCAGCATCTCAAAGAGACATTCATGTTTCTCCTGCTGCTGATGCAATCGTTTGGAGCTACGCTTTACACAAGGGCTCATGTGAGACCATCTAAAGTGAGTACAATATCTTTGATTAATATCACTGCCAAGCCTGGGGGAAATTACCACAGTCAGAACAACATCTCTATTCAGTTTAAGCAGAAATCACTCATCTAATATTGTGAAATAGACAGAGGAGATATGAGCTTAAAATTTCCAAGCTTAAACATGAGCTTAATTTTCTGAAATATCTAATAGCGTGAAGTAATAATCTGTTTTTTGCAGTTCAGTTTGTCTGGGTTACACATACTCTTACAATGTCTTGCTCACTTTTAATGCTTACTTGCAAAATTAAGCTTGGATGAGGGTGATAGTTGTCATTTTTGTATCTCTACTGAGTTAACATTTGCACTAGAGATTTCCAGGTAAATTGCTCGTGCTCCAACAGGATTTGTGTTCAGCAGAACAACCAATTCTATCAATCATTCAATAAACACCTTTAATAAAAGATGAAAGGTAACAGACTGACACTTTTCAACTGCACAGACAGAGGATTATGTACCATGGATCATCAACAGAATTAATCTGACAACACTGGAGAACAAAAAGTCTCAAATTGGCATTTGATATAAGAAAATCTAATGATTTCGACTGGTTTAGTTAGACATTTAATCATTAAAGACAAATAACCTAATTTAAAACTCAACCATTTAATCACACTCCATTCAAAACCGTTAATGTCCCATTATCGATAAACCAAACTACAACTGATATAGATGACATAGTTGAGGTAGGCTTTTTCCTTTTATAAAGAGAACACCTCCACCTAGTGGCATGATAGGGTAAACGTGTTTTCAGACTTCACACGTAGCATTTATATAATTTACCCGTATCCAGAACGACTTACAATTAATAAAGTCTTACAATGCAAGCCTTGCTCAGTGACCTAAATGTGGCAGAGGTGGGATTCGAACCCCGATCACACAGTAGCACACTGGCCACCTCAGTCCCACAGTAGCACACTTTTAGTGCAAATTAAAGAGTCGACCTAATTAGGCCACACTGCTATAGCAATGGTCTGGAAATAATTTCCACATACGCAACTTTTATTACCTTAATTACAGTCATTAAGTCAAGTTATGTTTGGTGTTAGATGTTAGCTACATTTGGTGCAATGGAAGTATCCAAGACAAATGTGGCTGCATTTGGGCTTGATGAATTGACGCAATTTTAGGGGGACCATGCCTTTAATTAAATGTCAGAGCTAAGTCATATACAGCACTAAATATATTAGTAAAGTGATATTTTAAAATCATTTAATTAAGGTTGAAATAACTTACAACAGCCTAAGGAACTGACTGTGTCAGTCCAAATACAGGCAAAGAAACCAACATATGATGAGAATGTTACAGTAAGCACAAATAATCATATAAGTTTTGTTTCACCATTTATGCCAAATTATACTGCCAATAGTTTAAATGCAGGCTTACCAGAATTCAATATAAGAACCAATAATGTGCCCCCTTATCTAATGGCGCACTAGTATCACACAGATCCACAGCCTATCATGGAAAACAGTGGGGAGATGTGCAAGGAAGTTCTGAACAGGATGCCAGTCCGTCCTAGAGGTCCCTGTTTCAGCTCCAAGGGATGATCCCCAACAAGTCTCTGCGTTCTCATATACACAGTCATTCATATGTGATACCCGATCTGGCAAAGACTGGAATCCAGGTCATTGTGGTGGTGAGCCACTGATGCACCTCCTGTGTATATGATTGAGAAGTGAAACACGTGAAAATAGTGAGTAAAATTCATAGGTATAGAACCCGAACAACAGTAAAGTGCTGTTAGTTAAATTAGTAAGTATGGTGGATCTTGTGCATTAAACAGCCTATAATAGCATTGGTTCATTAGTGTAGTAAACCCACATACCCTATCAAAAATTTAAATTATTAAAAATAAAATTACAGGTAAATGGAGAGGAAGTAGAAGGTAAAAGAGTGCACAGGATTCAGTGTTATAATTCTGGATCACTTTTTTATAGCACTGTACTTCAGGACAAGGCCACAGCTGAATGAAGATTAAAACAACCTGGCTACAGAGAAGATTCTTCACATACTTGGCCATTAAAGCGTGTTTCTGATTCTAAAAATGAAACTGTTTTTGAATTTGTGCCTGTCCCATTCACTCTGCATGTTAATCCAACTGATGCTGCCAGCACTAATGTGCAGTACACTTTTAAACTAGTGGTTATAAATGTATGTTGTAAAACTTGGGACTAAAAAACACGAAACCAGGGATGAAACAGAAGCTGCAAGATACCATTATAGCTTTTTGCATAAACATCAGCCAACAAATTGTATTAACTGACGTGTTTAAAATTGATAAAACATGAAAAGACAGGCACATGCATAGTGACAATGTGTTGATTGTAAAACTGACATTTTAATAATTTAACAGAGCAACATTATGGCAATAGTCACTGACTCAATCAACACATCTTTGTCAGTTGGCATATAAATATTGTTCATAAATATATGGAGCAATATGCTTGTGATTGTTATTTGTACATACACTATACACCTATTAAAACCTCACCTGAGCTGCCTTCGATGCAGTTACTACTAAGAAAAAATATTTGCTTGTTTTTTTATTTCCTTTGCATACTATTGTGTTTGATACTGGTGATTCTGGTGAGGGCCAATTTTCCATTCTGGAATCTCAACCATAGACTGGGATGTACAATATTTTGGGTGCTCACTTGAAATTTCACAAATTATTGTTAGAGAGAATGCTGTGTAATGTCATTTAGCAGACGTCCTTATCCAGAGCGAATTACAACTGATACAGTCTTACAGTCCAAGCAACTGTGAGTTATGGGTCTTGCTCAAGGACGCAACAGTGGTCCACAGTCCAGTACCTTAACCGCTTAAATTAATTTAACTCTGTTTCAGATGCAAGAATAGTGTTAACATTAATAACAGTGTTAATTTATCACATACATCAGTGTTAATTTAAATCTAAACTGAATTTAGTGTTATTTGTGCTTACTGTGTTATTTCATAATCTGAATTGCTTAAACTGCATTATTCATTTTCCTTAATGTATTATTGTCAGAAGCACATAAATGCAACAATAGCAACTGACAGTACAAGCCTTTATTTCAACAACAATAATTAAACACACATAAGCAAAACTTTATCAATCCAGTGCCAGTGCTCTCCTTGCCTATAATCAATACAATAACAAATAACATGCTTACCAGAGAAAGCAAAATGGGACAATAAAAAGAGCAGTGATTTTCATTCCATATGACATTTGTTAAAAGGGTTATGGTAACGCAAGTCGTTGACACGAAAGTAAGCTAAATCATTTCTTATTTGGTTACTTCAAATGCATGGAAATGTTCTCGTAAAGGCACAGTGAGCAGAGGCATTTTTTATGCCTTATCAGAACAGAACCAATCTGATAGAATAGAGGGTTTTCACATTCAACTTTGCCACCAATAAACAGGTGTGGGCAATATACAAACCCCTGATATTTTGAACCAAAATTCACTTTCATAACCTGAGTGCAACTGGGCACCTGCATTGCCATAGCAATTTCAGAACCCCCTTTTACCATGCTCAAAGACACCATTTTCCCTGGACGACTAACGACTAACTGTGTGCCATATGATTCTGATGTTTCTTTGCCAATCTTTTGGTAACATTTTTGAATGATTTAAGTTGTATTTTGAAAACATTTCATATCACATACACCAGCTATGAAGTACAGGTCTAATTTTCTGGATGTAGCAGGGATAACAACTGCTTGAACAATTTATGGTGTTTGACAATTAAATGCTTTAAAAAACAAACCCTGAGATAACGTGGGTGAGAATATAATGTTAACTATATGAAATAACAAAAGAAAAAGGTCTCAGTGTTTATCATTGGAAGTAACCAAATTTCCAAAGATAAGAGGAACATTCCTAAGTAGGCACCATTACTGAACAGCATCAAGTACCTGGTCATTTGATCCTTCTCATAAATTCACAGGCGCTGGTCTATTCTTTTTCTCTATAAATGTGTTATCAAAACTTTGCGTTCTTAAACACACTTCTCATGATGGTGCATGTCTTTCCTTTAAATAATCTAATGACACCTTAGGTTTATACTGGGCCACTCCCACTAATATATAATGCATCACATCAACTGAGTTCTAATTTGTGTGAAAAAACTGCAGTGAGTTTAACAAACATGAACTCTTCACTCTAACATCACTAAAACATAAGGAAGAAATTGATTCATAGTCTTTTTTTGACAGTTAGCAGTACAGATTTTATTTGTGCGCAACATTATCTTGAAAGAATCTGCAGAAAATTATTTTTCTGCTAAACAAAACCCACAGCAATACCTTGCATTGAAATGCTCTACCAGACCAAATAAAGTACTGTACGTAAAGCCAAATTGTCACAATAACTTATACCGCATTGCCATATACATGACCACCATAAAAATCTCAATATCATTACTTCACAATACTTTAATATCTTAAACAACAGGAGCAACAATTGCACTAAAACCATACCTTTTTATATCCTGAACATGAAATAATGCACACAGGTGTATAATGGACAAAAAAGAATACCATCTGGGAGAGAAGGTACATAAAGCAAAATGTATAGCACCCAATTTCTAAATTCAGTTGAGAACAAAGAGTGACACTTAAAAAATCTCCATCACAAAGATCTCCCAACTTTAAGCCGCTGGTACATACACTTTGCAATATTGACTAACTTTTAAATATTGACTACAATGTAGACAAAACTGGAACGTACATGAATTTATCTCGAACTACCGGTACTTTCTGATCATTTGTTCCAGTCTTTTTGTTTCGTCTTGTGTCAAATCTTGAGCCAATTACACATTCAACTGGTTCTACAATTTTCCATTTGCCAATTCAAAATTTATAAAGTGTACTCAGAATTTAGAACTTTGAAAGGATTCTCTAACTCATCAAAACATGTCTAAATTCTTTTACACATTTCATATACAATGAAGACAATCACAACTATATAACATGTCTGACAAAGTCAGCCCTGACCCAGGCGCTACATTATCAGCTGGCACTACAGTGTTTGTGGCATTACAATTGTAAAGGTTACTTTAAGGATTTGAAAAATCATCATCCTGTGTAAAATTAAATGATCCTTTTAAATTTCACTTTTAAAGATGCTTTCTGAAACCTGAAAAGTTACCAATGAACGTGAGACCACATTTAGGATAGGAGTCAATTAATTAATTTGAAGTTCTTGGACCTCTGTGGTCATTTTCACAAAGAAAGCACTTCATGCTTTTACTTCAAGTTCTTCATTAATGCAACATTCTTGCATTTAACTTTGCAACTCTGGGAGTCTCCTTTCTTTGCCTCATGTCAATGTTGTAGATAGGTGTTTGAACTGTATGACATTCCAAAGTCAAAATGTGCCTTAAAGAGTGCGTGTATGTCAAACACAATGGATAGGAGTGCTGAATTTTTTGGATCCCATGGCACGGTGATAGAGCTGACTGCTTTCTGTAATGTCTTATTGATGCTGCACATTGGTTCAAACCTACAAGAGATAATCAATTAAAATAGTGACAAATCTCTACTGATACACATAGCCTTACACTGTGCATGAGAGTTAGGTAATGGGATATAGATTCAGCAAACCATTCGAACACACCTTTTGAAATCTGATGAGCTGGTTTACAGCTTGAGATGCAGACATCTTTCCTGACCTCTTTCTTCTTTGTGCAGAATGTGGTAGCCAATGCAGCAGCAGCAAGATTGAAGATGTCGCTGACCATGAACCAACATCAAGTTGACATAATACCACAAACATTTACCCTTATGAAATGCATGTTGTGACCCACAAGAAACAGTAATGTCAAAATAAGACTCACACCATTATCAGCTTCATTAGTTGACTCAGCATTTTTAATCAAATGCAGAAGTTATGTGCTTGGTAGAAACATGTGGCTCTCCTCAGCAATCCAATCTACAAGTAGATTTACTGGCAAAGCTGTGGTAGTTTGTTCTTCTCTCATGTGTGAGCAGCGATTTAATGATTTGGTATTGGCTGTGGTATTCTCTGAATATGCACATGTTGGCAAGCTTTAAGAAGTTGGATACAAGTCCTTCAAGCTTATGTGGATTTTACTAAAGAGCAAATAGTCATAGTCAATAGCTAAAGGAACTGCATCTGTTGATAGTGTTTGAAGTGTGTCTGGTGGAGCAAGTAGTGATTTATTTAAATGAGCACAGAATGACTAACCTTGTTCATATCAGAATTTGTAGAATATAGATGCATGCTTTGTTTGGCAAGTAATGAAGATGGATGTCTCTAATTTCTTTCACAAATATATGTCAAATCACAAATACATCACAATTCACAAATATGTCATGTTGTAGGAACCCAATCTGGTTATTCCGTCCTATCCTGCTCTGACCAATTCTTATTATTAAACAAAATACTGAACAGCCTAACCTGTACAGCCACCAATTTTTGGACACAATTTCTGTACATATATTCAAAACTAGTGCCGTCAGTAAAGCTTCAGAAGTTCTGCATAATGTTTGATGTGCTCTTAGCTCATCAGAACAGGAGATTGAACAACATTATGACACTGTTTCCTGTTTCCTGCTCATTTAAGCCTGGAGAAGTAATTATGTTTATTAGAATCTGGGTTCTTCTGTTCAGATTTTGTCCACATATTCTTACAATGTAACCAATCTTCTTATAAGTAATCATGTGGACCTTGAATTCCAATTATTGTGTATTTATATCTTCCTTTGTGTGGGAATGCCATGAGCCTGAGCATTTTGGATGTACTCATGCTGCTTCTTTGTTTTATGCATGTAAGATTGTTGGTAAATTTTGTGGTACTCTGTGCTTCTGCTTATTTATTAACTTATTCTGATACTTGCTTCAGTAATCATTTGATGATCACTTTTATCCTTGCTTTGGACACTGCATTCCTGCATCCCTACATTCCTCACTGGGACAAAGCAAGTACAAAAAGGTGAATGTATAGGTAAAAGTGAAAAAAGGTGAAAATGTGAAAGTTACACAAACTGTGTAAGAACATCTAGGATAGAAAATGGTACCATGTTCATATCATGCACGATGGTGAAGTTACCATTCTGTAATATCTTGATTTTCAGCTTTGAGGTGAGGCTACAGAATGTCATTGAGGTCAAGGCAAGTACTCTGAATTCAGTTAAGCGTCAGGTGATTCATACAACCTATTCAACAACGGAGATCTGAATAATGATTTTCACTCCACCGTACTTCACTGATGAGATATGGTTTGAATATTACTTTTTGACAGTTTTCTTATCCAAAAATAGCATTTAGCATCATTGTCCACAGAAGCATTGTGGAACATGGAGGTGGTCATGTCAGCATTTTATGAGTAGTGGTTTTCTTTGTGTATGTTTAATACCATACTCAGTATTTTCTTCTAGTGAATAAGCAAAGATTTTAGAAAGTCAGCATGCAGTTGTATAGCAAGCAGAAATGTAAATGATTAGATGTGGTCTGATAAGACATTTTTGGGTAGTGTTTCTTGTGAGAGATTGTTGACTGCTAGACATGCTTCTATGACACACTCGAAGACATTTTGCCCAGTTGAAAGACTTTGAGAGGTGGCACCGAGAAAAGCAGGATGAACATTTTGACGAGGCAGTGTTTCCATGAGTACACACGATGAACAGGCTCCAGCAGGTCTTCCAACTGGCATTTTTTAGTATGAAAATGCTTGTCACGACAAGCCATGAATTTTTGACTTAACACAGGTAATAATATTATGCACTGTAAAGTGAGAAAGTGTACAAGTTCATCAAATCCTTCTATAATGGAAGGATGTGTCTGCAATGAAATAAAATTACCAAATAAATGTAAGAAATGTTATATGTTTTTTTAGATAAACGTTTCATACTGGCATATTGGCATGCTATTCATGTTGGCATAGAGCTTTTATAAATTTACATCTAATGCCTAGTCCAATTTTAAACAATTTTATGCAAGCCTTTTATGAATAGCACCTTTTTCATTGTATTTTGTGCTTTAGTGTAATCTTTGCAGGACACCATATACTTTATGAAACTTCTTTATAGAGTTGTGAGTTTCCTCCTTTTGTGCAGTTTTGTCACCGTGTAGTAATCAATGCACAGGTGTTTTTTTATGAATCTCTTCAATCCTCCATCAAAGGTACTCTGAATTGTGTATTCCTCTGAACATGGTTCACAACACATTCCTGAACAAAGCAGACCCTGACTTTGTGTTTGTTTTAAATGCAGGACACTTCTACAACCAAGCTCTACTGGCTTTTGGAGCCTGGAAATGTAATCTTTTACACACTTGATGATAAAGGAGAGACAGGCAGAGCCGAATGAATACAATATGGAGTTTGTCAGGTTGCGATCTGCTTGAGCAACGTGAGCACTGAGTGGAAATTAAACACGGACTGTTGTGTGTGTGCCGCACTACTCTTAAACGCGCCTTGGCTCAACTGACGTGTTTTGCGCATTTCCTGGACTGTAGAGCTCGCACAGCTGCTAGAAGGAGGAGGAGGAGGAGGAGGTGGAGGGAGAAAGAGGCAGGGCTGCAGGAAACCGACAGCCCGTACACAGCAAAACGGCGAAACCGAAGTGAAGTAGAGAGAGCGGAAACAGCGCCGACCCAAACCCATTTTTTCTGCTGCATGTGCTGGAAGCGCGGGTGATAAAGCGTTCTCAATGCGCGGAGGACGAGCTGGACTCCTTCACAAGCCCCGGCCTGGGCAGGAATAGCAGAAGAGGCTCTGTGCCCCAGAGGAGCTCCAGCTCGGGCATGTTTTTGCTCCCATGCAGGAATCGAGGTGCGGAACCCCACATGTAAAGAGCGTTACGTTTCCCCCCTTTTTTCTATTTATTTGACCCTTTAGGCGACAGATACAAAGTGAAACCCTGCTGTCTGTAGGTATAGACTCGGTCTTTCTGTCAGTAGGATCCACTGAACATTCATTTTAAGCTTTGGAAACATGTGTTTGATTTCTTGAGAAGTCTATGTTGCTGTAGCAGCTGGAAGATTCCTACAGCCCACAGGACTGACAGAGGATTAAAGGAGCGGTCTGGAGTGTTGACTGGAATAATCCTGCCACCATGGTGGTCTTCAATGGGAGACTAAAGATAAAGATCTGTGAGGCACTGGACCTGAAACCCACAGCCTGGTCTTTAAGGCATGCTGTGGGACAGAAAGCACAGAGTTTCCTGCTGGACCCATACATCGCCCTAAATGTGGACGATACACGTGTGGGCCAGACGTCAACAAAACCTAAGACTAACAGCCCAGCCTGGCACGATGAGTTTGTTGCTGAGGTGCGGGAAGGCCGTAAGATTGAGCTGTCAGTGTTCCATGATGCGCCTATCGGCTATGACGACTTCGTCGCCAACTGCACCATCCAATTCGAGGATCTGCTGCAGAACGGAAGCAAGCACTTTGAGGAATGGGTATGATCGCCGGCTCCTGGCTACTGCTTATTCCCTTTATTTATGTCTTTTGAGCAAGCCTCACCCAGTAACCTGTCCTATCAACTTTAGTTTTAGTTATTACCCACACCTGATGGGTATGCATGCTTTTTTCCTCCTGCGGCAATGCAAACAGACTTCACAGGGCCTCTGATTTGTGTGAAGATACGCTGGTTGCATAGGCTACGAGTCAGCATGCACAGCTAGTCATAAATATTCTCTGCAGTTTCATTCCCACTGCTAAATTCAGTCAGGATGTCTGATGGTGAAAGATAAAATATAATTGGTTTAAAAAATGATTCAGTACCAACACTGTCAAGATCATTGTGTCACGAGAATGGTTGCACTAGCTCACCCTCATGCAGTTATATTGAACTAAAGCCAGAGTGCATGTCCTTCATCTTTAAAGATGCTCTGTATGTTATTCCTAACCCTAGCCCTATTTATAGTAACCTTATTCATAGGACAGTTCCCTGGCATTGTACAATCAATATCGAGGTACACTGAAACATGAATGGCATGCTATTCACCTAAGGACCACAAAAAGATCCATCCTCACTAGACCAGCATGGCAAAATATACTATATATTCTAGGAGAATGTGAATATTATGCTATTTGTGTTTCAGTGTATTTTGATATTGACTGTACAATGCCAGAGTGCTGTCCTGTAGGTGTTTTGATGACAAAAAAGAACAGGTAGGAAATAAATTAAGGTGTTTTGATGACAAAAGAGAACAGGTAGTAAATTAATATTGTTTCCTGACCAGTCAGTGCAGAACTGTTGGTAAGGTCCTGGTGAAACTGTACTGCTATTAGCGTTTGTAGGTGTGGGTCAGTAATTATTAGTAAGTCAATTAATAAATTATCACAATTAAGAGTAACATAAACATAAATTTAATATGAACTATGTTAGTTCTAACTACTTATAGTTAACTCAAAAGTTAGATATAACGATTATTTGGCGGTATTCATTTCTTAATAACCTGAACACAATATTCCCAAGTATGCCTCCATCATCTGTCTCTCCAGACCACATGTAACAATCATATACCCTAATTCTTTATCCAGTTTTAGCTGTTTTAATCAATTTATGGCCACTCAGTGAATTAAAAATGAAGAGAAATTTGATTATATTAGTAATCCATGGTAACCTAGCAGAATATTGTCAATACAGCTGAATGTTTACTCAGTAATCAGATTTCTCAGCGCATGTATACGCTTGCTCTGATTTCAGTCTGTTTTCTCAGTGTGTGCTTGCTACAAACACAGCCTGGAAGTGGCAGGTAGAGCTGAACATGGTTTTCAGGTTTGGTTCTTTTAAAAGACTTTCTTTCTTTTTGGCTTGATTTTCTGGTTTGAGATCATTAATCCGTTCGAAAGTGCCT
>JAUZSU010006582.1:0-11335 GCA_034780255.1 Parotocinclus maculicauda
GAAAGCCTGTCCAGGGAACTACTACGTCTACGAGTTTGTCAAGCCTAACATCTGTAATGCAGCTTACTGTGCAGGTACTGCACTTTATTTATGTCATTTCTGTCTTGTCTTTGTGGCAAATGCTTCGTGTTTGTAAAATAAATGTCTCCTTAGACACCAGCACCATCGCTGAAGGTTCTACAACCACCACCAGTCAGACGGATATCACCACAACCACTGGTGAGACCCCTTACAAACTATTATCAATATGGTGATAAGTCAAACTATAAACTGCCAGCAACTTTGTAGTACTGCCTCTCACCTGCAGAGCAGATGCTGCAGTACCCCCCTTTGACCAGCAGAGGGTGGTGCTGCACTTATGTCTCTGGAAAGAACAGCACTTCCCACATTGTCCTGGGAAATTGTTAGGCCATATAAAATCAGAACATCTCATAGATTGCTTATATGAAACACCACCTTGGGCTTTGGAAGTGGTAAAAGCTGTAAAATCCCTTTTTTCAGGTGATATCTGGACTACTACTGGCGAGCCAATGACCACGACCACGATCAGTTACACAGACTCCTTTGGGACCACCAGTAAGTTTTACACCAACATGAACTTTGCAAATGTTAAATCCTTTCATATGGCATGCTTTTAAAAAAATCCATCTCTCCAGATGACTTTTGGACTACGACTGAGCCAATGACCACGACCACAGACACCTCCACGATCACCAGTATGTTGTCCAATAATAAATACAATAATAAATACTGTACTTGTACTTTAGGAGAGTAATAATTAGCAATGGTTCTGTTTTAAAAGCAACCACTCCTGAAATGCCAAGCTATGACCCCTGTGAGAACTACACTGCTATTGATGACATCTGGAGAACTACATTCTCCTACCAAAGTTATGGCTACTATGTGTATGGATTTTCTGGTTACTATGGTACTCATGATGACACCACTCTAGAGTGGGATGGCTGGTACCGGCTGTTGCTTAATGGTGAAAACGCACAGATAGCCGAGTGGTGTGTGTACTACATGACCTCTGGTGGTTACACTGCACTTCTGATGAGTGGCTCACATCCACTTGTGAGAGATGGCATTGTGACCCGAGAAATTCATGGATCCTACCCTTACTGGTACTGGTACGGTGGATCGTGTGATTACTACAGATCCACCCCAATACAAGTCAAAGCCTGTCCAGGACACTACTACGTCTACAGACTTGTCAAGCCTGATGTATCTATTCCACTGCCTGTCTACACTGCAGGTAATACTTTAAAAATGTTTCTCATAAAACGTTACATGAATATTATCCTAGAGCACAGAGATGAAGAAATATTTGAAATTACATTGTATTTTATGCTTTAGTTCCATCCACAAATACTGTTAATGGTTACGATCCATGTGATAACTACACCACTCTGGACCAACCCTGGAGAGGCACTACTGAGTCTGGAATGAACATCTGTGACAACTACTTTAACTGGGACGGCTGGTACCGCATGCTCTATCATGGGAAGAACACCCGGATGCCAGAGAGCTGTGTGAGTGCGTCCAGATGTGGTACTTACTACTCTCTGTGGCTCAACGGTCCTCATCCTGAGGTCGAGGATGGAGTGGTGACCCGGCAGGTCTGTGGGAATGCTGGATGGGACTGCTGCTACTTTAAATCCAATCCCATTCGAGTGAAAGCCTGTCCAGGGAACTACTACGTCTACGAGTTTGTCAAGCCTAACATCTGTAATGCAGCTTACTGTGCAGGTAGGCTAAAGGATTTGCACAATCAAAGGTTGTTTATTTTTTAGCCTGTTGTATTTCAAAATACGCTCTTCCTTCCTTCTTCAGATATCACCACCACAAGTCCAACTCCAGCTCCATCAACCGAGGCTCCAGAAACCAGTAGGTCTTTCAGTCTGTGTTAAATGGAATTTCTGACATATCCCATAATAAACAGAATCCATGAAAGCAATGCAACATCTTTCTCCACAGCAACCGAACCAGAAGACTCCAGGTTTGATCCATGTAACAACTACACTGTTCTTGATGATTACTGGAGGGGCTCACAGTATTCCTACAGTAATGGTGGTAATGATGACACCGTTACCCAATGGGATGGCTGGTATCGGATGTACCTTCAGGGAGTGAGCGCCCAGTTAACTGAGTGGTGTGTAAGCTACATGTCATGTGGTGGCTACACACCACTATCGCTTGGTGGCGCTCATCCGCAGGAAGGGGACGGAATTGTCACTCGAAAGGTCTATGGTTCTTCTGGAGGCCAGTGCACTGCCTACACGTCCAAGCCCATCAAAGTCAAAGCCTGCCCAGGAGGCTACTACGTCTACAAGTTTGTCAAGCCAGATGTATCAATCCCGTTGCCCAGCTACTGTGCAGGTACAGTCCCGAATGTGTTCATGGAAATTAGAGATAGAAGAGAAGGAATCTTTTTCATTTCTCATTTTTTAGATGCATATAGTAGTTTACATAAACGTAAAACTGACTTTGTTCCATGGCAGTTACTGTCAACCACAATTTCGATGACCCATGCAATAACTATACTGCTCTGGACCAACCCTGGAGAGCCACTAATGAATCTGGAATGAACATCTGTGACAACTACTTCAACTGGAACGGCTGGTACCGCATGCTCTATAACGGGATGAACATCCGGATGCCAGAGAGCTGTGTGGGCGTGTCCAAATGTGGTTCTTACTACACCCTGTGGCTCAACGGTCCTCATCCTCAGGTCCAGGATGGAGTGGTGACCCGGCAGGTCTGTGGGAATGCTGGATGGGACTGCTATTATTTTAAATCTCTCACCATTCAAGTCAAAGCATGCCCAGGGGACTACTACGTCTACGAGTTTACCCGTCCAAGCTACTGCAATGCGGCTTACTGTGCAGGTACGGACGGTATAATGTTTTTGTGTTATGTGCTCTGTAAATAGCTGTAATGTTTTTAAAGTACTGTGTGTGCCTCTTGTTTTCCTTTAGATGCCAACACCATTACACCAAGCAGTACAGAAGCTCCGACGACCGTGGCCACTGAAGAAAACAGCACAACCACAAGTACGTATCTTAACAAGGCAATCAACAAACGCTTCCCAATCCCACATCCCCATCCCTGTTGGTATAGATTCATGTATTGGTTTCACTTACCCCACTAAAACAAGGGTTTTCTACAAGAGAAGACGAGAAGTACTGAGAGTGGGAATAAACAAACCTCATGTCTTATGTTCTATTCTCACAGCAATGGATATGGATACAACCACTTCTGATTTTGACCCCTGCGAAAACTACACTGCTCTCGACGACTCGTGGAGGACCATGTACAGTACGTATGGGTACAACAGTCACGACGACACCCTGGTGCACTGGGACGGCTGGTATCGTTTGTATCTCAATGGCAAAAGCGCTCAGATGCCTGACTGGTGTAGCACCTACATGTCGTGCGGTGGCTACACCCCACTCTCACTCAACGGGCCCCACCCTCGAATAAGTGACGGAATTGTAACTCGAGAAGTCTACGGATCTGTCGGTGGGCAGTGCCATCGATTTAGATCCAACTCCATCCAGGTCAAGGCCTGTCCGGGGAATTTCTACACCTACAGACTCGTCAGGCCAGATGTGTCAGTTCCTATGCCTGCATACTGTACAGGTACAGGTTCCTCTTCTGATTCTGTTCATTGGCCCAACCAGAACCAACCAAACACTGTTTGTAGAATAGTTAGTTCCAGATGAATGTATTTGTATTATTTTAATTATTTTCAATATAACTGTAGCAAAGTCTATCCATTAAAAAGTTTACTAAGTTGTACATGTAATGCTTATCCCGTGTTTATTTTCCTGACAGTTGCCTTTAACCAACCCAGCTATGATCCATGCAACAACTACACCATCCTCGATCAGCCTTGGAGATCAAAAGAGGCAAACGGTCTTAGCATTTACGACAGCTATTTCAGCTGGAACGGCTGGTACCGCCTGCTCGATCATGGGATGAACATCAAGATGGCAGAGAGCTGTGTTGACGTAAACAGATGTGGTACCTACTACACTATGTGGCTCAACGGTCCACACCCTGAGCAAGAAGATGGAGTGGTTCCTCGTCAAGTCTGTGCGACTAGAGGATACGGGGACTGCTGCTACTTCAATGCTCTTGTGATTCAAGTCAAAGCATGCCCAGATAACTACCACGTTTATGAGTTTGTTAACCCATCCAGCTACAACTACTACTACTACTACTATGATTACTACTACTATAACTATTACTACAACCCCATGGCTTACTGCACAGGTAAAAATGGTTTCATTTCAATGCATGACTTTCCAACTTCATGATGTTGTATTTGATGATATGTTGTCATGTTTGTTCAGATCCTGCTACCCTGACTCTGGCTCCGACCCTGCCCCCGACACCGGAACAGGATGATCCAAGTATGTTGTCATGACTTACCGTAAAGCCATTACGCAAATGCATTTCAAGTTTTATTCCATTCCAAACATTTCCCAGATCTAGTAGATTAACAATATTTTTTCTTTTTTCTAAGCAGATTTCGACCCGTGCGAAAACTACACAGCTGTTGATGAGTACTGGAGGAACATACGTTCCAGTAGCTATAACGGCCATGATGACACAGTTCCTGACTGGAACGGCTGGTATCGTCTGTACCTGTATGGACAAAGTGCTCAGATCTCTGAATGGTGTGTCAGCTATGCTAAATGCGGTGGCTACACCCCACTCGTACTCGGTGGTCCCCACCCAAAAGCGGAGGATGGCATTGTCACCCGAGAAGTCCATGGCTACACTGATGGTCAGTGCAACTCAGTAACCACGTCCAACCCGATCCAAGTGAAAGCCTGTCCAGGGCACTACTTTGTGTACAAACTCGTCAAGCCTGATGTATCGATTCCAATGCCGTCGTATTGTGCAGGTAATGATCTGTCTGATGCTCTAATAATACACAATATTGTTATATATACTGTAACGAACAATGGGGCACATCTGAAGCTTCCTGAAGCTCAAGGACATATCAGGTCTTTAGATCAACTGGAAAACAAGAAAACAAGTTCCACAACAAAAATTCGCAAATTATTGGTCTTATATAAACGATAATGGGTACGTTGTTGTTATTGCTATAAGTACTGGTTATAAAATAAGGAACTATTTATTAACCAGATGGTCCAGGGTTCTAGGCCTGTTGGAAATGTAATAGAAATAAGTGCTTATATATTTTAAACCTTAAACCTATCTTATAAAACCCTGTGTTCTATTTCCATACCAGTGATTCATGCCTACCCAAGCAATGACCCCTGTTATGACCACACCGTGCTGGACCAGCCCTGGAGAGCCACAAACAACACAAACTACTACAACTATTACTATAACTATTACTACGGTTACTGGTGGTGGTACTGGTGGACATGGTGCGACAGCTACACCGGCTGGAACGGCTGGTATCGTCTTCTCTATCAAGGAAATGATATTCGGATGCCGGAATCATGTGTCAGTCAAGGAAGGTGTGGTACAGATATTTCTCTCTGGCTCAACGGTCGTCACCCAACACAGGAAGATGGAGTGGTCAGTAGGCAGGTCTGTGGAAGTTCTTACGGAAACTGCTGCTATATCAAGTCCTCTCCTATTCAAGTAAAAGCCTGCCCAGGGAACTATTACGTCTATGAACTTGTCAGCCCCACCACCTGTAATTCAGCATACTGTGCAGGTACAAATCTTTCCTCCCACGCCTTAAACTTTGCATGATTTCCTTCTCTTTTTTATGAAACTGTTCATGTTTTCATTTCAGACATCGATAGCATTGCCTCTCCAGAAGCTTCCACTGGTAAGATCATGTTCTCTTACTAGAACTGAGTCCAGGATGATGGCCATCTTTTCCAGACCTAGCTACATTTAAATAGATTACCCTGTATTTATGATTACACGTATTTGGTATCAGGTGCATTCTATCCATTTGGAGCCGGAGACACAGAAAATCAGCGAGCAGATGAAGGGAGCTCAGCAGCTATTACACTCCAGCAAGCATTCAAATACTTTGGAAAAACACAAACCCAAGTTTATGTACGTACATGGAAATATTTGTTTTGTTTTGTCCAGGAAAGATTCAAACAAGTCTGAGAAGTGTTTGAAGGTACTTATATTATAAATAATTCTATCTGTAGGTGAACAACAACGGACACCTAACGTTCGACCAAGCCTGGACCTGGATCGTTCCCTACCAGTTCCCTGCATATGCAGGAAAAGACATCATCGCTCCATTCTGGACTGATTTGGACAACAGTATCAAGGGGGTCATCTCATATCAGCAGTACACATCGGGAAATGTCCTTACTCAAGCTACGCAGGACATAAACCAGTACTTCCCTGAGCTGAGCTTCAATGCTAACTGGGTCTTTGTTGCGACGTGGTACAGGGTCGCTTACCAGTCCCAAGGAGATACAGTAAGAGACTCTTTGTAACCTGCGACCTTTTAAAGCCCCTGATCTAAACTTTGAGTCATGCCTCAAATGTTGTTTGCGTTTACAGGAATCATCCTTCCAAGTCGTGCTGATCTCAAACGGCGAACTTTCCTTCATACTCATGAACTACGGTCTGATCAGTCCGACGAGACGCAATGTACAGGTAACCATCGTTCTGAGACCTTCTTTGATCTGGAAAGTTTAAAGATCTGTAAATCTGGATTTCTAATTGCTTCTAATTGCTAGGCTGGCTATGACACCGATGATTCCAGCTACTATTTCTCACTCCCTGGAGCATTCGAGTACAACTACACAAGCTTTACGTACAGCAGCAACGTGAATGTAACAGGCAGATGGGCGTTCAGAGTGGACGAAGGATCACAGACATGTGAATTTAATGGTAAATGGGGTTCAGGTGGTATTCCATGAAATATTGAAGATGTTTGCTATTGTGCAATCCTGACCCGTCTGTCTGAACTCTTTAATTCTGTCAGAAAACATGATGCCACTTGGAACCTCCTTCTGGACGGATAACTCTTGCTTGGAGAAATGCACCTGCACACGCAAAGGCCTACGCTGCAATCCAGAGCCTTGTACCTTCTCTCAAGCCTGCCGTCCTGCTGCTCTCCAGTACAGCTGCCAAAATATACAACGGCAAACCTGCACCATCGCTGGTGACCCCCACTACTACACCTTCGATAACCAAGCCTTCCACTTTCAAGGAACCTGCACCTATGTCCTCTCTCAGGTCTGGTAGAGTGTCTCTAAATCGTTAATGTGCTGCTGGTGACGGGAGATCTAAACATCGTTGCATTTGCAGGCTTGCGGAGACGGACTGCCGTACTATAGCATCGAAGGAAAGAACGAGAATCGTGGGAGCACCTATGTGTCATGGACTCGCCTGGTCAGGGTAGTTGTGTACGATACTGAGCTGGAACTGGTGAGAGATCATCCATACGAGGCCAAGGTCAGTATCACGACACTTCATCAAGGGAAGGTTTCTGTGTTGATTTGTCTAAATGTTTGTTCTGTCTCTCCAGGTGAATGGAGTTTTTCTAGCAACACCCTTCAGTCTCCAAAACGGCTCCATCCAAGTCTACCAAACAGGCTTTTCTGTGGCCATCAGCACAGCATTTGGTTTGGTTGTTACCTATGACGCTTACCACTATGTGACCATCAGCGTACCTTACGAATACCAAGGCGCCACCTGCGGCCTGTGTGGCAACTTCAACCATCACCCAGAGGATGACTTCCGCTCACCTTCAGGACAGATCATGTATTCTGACATAGACTTTGCAAAACTCTGGATGGCATTTGGGGACACAGATGAAACCTGCAGTGTCAGTGGGTGCTCAGGTCTCTCATGTGCAGGTTGCAGTACAGAAAAAACCGCCCTATATAGTAACTCGGACTACTGTGGAATCTTGTCAGATGCTAGTGGACCCTTTGCTACTTGCCACACAACACTGGCACCCAGGGTATTTAGGGAGAACTGTGTCTATGATCTGTGTGTGGGTGATGGATACAAACGAATCCTGTGCCAGGCACTAACTGTTTACGCCGCTCAGTGCCAGCAGCTGGGTATAAATCTGGGAGAGTGGAGGAGACCAGGATTATGTGGTACGTATGAGGAGTCCAACTATACATGTTTGCTCTAAAACGTTTAAAGAACATTAATCATTCTTTATTCTTTCGTTTATCTCCAGCAATCATATGCTCTACCAACAGCCACTATGAGTCCCAGGGAACCAGCTGTCCTGCAACCTGTAGTGACCCTTCTGCACCGATAAACTGCCCCTTGCCACCCCAGGAAAGCTGCATCTGTGATGAAGGCTACGTCCTCAGTGCTGGTGAATGTGTTCTTCTGAATAACTGTGGCTGCACATTTGAAGGACTCTACTATGCTGCTGGCCAGTCAGTGGTACTGGATGAGAACTGTGGTAGAAGATGCAGCTGCAGCAATGGGACCATGGCCTGCCAATATAACCAGTGTGGTCAACAGGAAACATGTGGATTCTATAATGGTATAAGAGGCTGCAGACCTACCAGTTATTCCACCTGCTGGGTTGAAGGGCAAAGCACATATTCCACCTTTGATGGCCTGAAGTTCAACTACCCAGGAGCCTGTGAACTGATTCTCAGTAGAGTAATGGGGCTATCACTTCTCCATAACTTTGCAGTGTCGGTACAGAAGGTCCCAAAGAGTCCTCAAGGGTTCTCTAGGATGTTGAGGTTTGATGTAGAGGGAACTCAGGTCTCCATAGAGATGGCAGAAGGAGGAACGGCACAGGTAGGCTTATTTTTTGCAGTGCCTCTGGACCTTTTTGGGGTAACACATTTGATTTGAATTGATTGAATTAAACACTTATCAATTGTTTATTTTCTTATTTAGGTTGACGGACAGATGGTTGCCCTGCCATATAGTGTCGGCAATGGTCAAATCCTCATCTATCACAGCAGTGTGAAGGGAATCATCATGGAAACATCTTTTGGGGTAACTGTGAGAGTTGACTGGCCACACCTTATCCGAATCACTGCACCCAGCACCTATAATGGGATACTTGGTGGTCTTTGTGGAAACTTTAATGGAAACCGCGGTGATGAGTTCTACAGCCCGGCCGGAGTCCTGCTGAATGATACCCAAGAGTTTGGAGACAGCTGGCGAGATGGATCTCTTTCAGCCCACTGCGTGGAATCCGATAATTTTGGGGGGCAGGGATACTACCCGGACAACAGTCAGTTCAACCAGCACTGCAGCATCATGGGCTCAACAGATGGACCATTTGCTCAGTGTCATGCAACCCTGGACCCTGATGAATGGATAACGGGCTGCACACAATACCTGGAACAGACAGGGGGCGCTAGAGAGGCTTTGTGTAAGATCCTGCGAAGCTATGCTGTACTGTGCCAGCAAAAAGGCGTTCGAATTGAAGAATGGAGAAATAGTTCCAACTGTGGTAAGTTTTGGGAAAAATATCTTGCCTCCTAGGCTTTTTTAATAGTCATTATTCCTAACAGAATTCACTAACCAACATTTTTTCTGTTCTAGATTTCCCATGTCCGGCCAACAGCCACTATGAGGTGTGTGGCAGTTCCTGTCCATCAGCCTGCCCCAGTCTAACTTTCCCCTTCCCATGCACCCAACACTGCCAGGAAGGATGCCAGTGTGATGATGGGCTAGTGCTCAGTGGAGACCAATGCGTTTCACCGACGGGATGTGGGTGCCTCCATGATGGCCGTTACAGGCATGCTGGGGAACGTTTCTGGTCTGATGAACAGTGCCAGTCCTTTTGCTCCTGTGATGGGACCACAGGTTACGTAAATTGTAGCTCTTCATCTTGCAACACACATGAAACGTGCCGTGTTGTAGACGGAGAATATGGCTGCCACCCTAGACCCTCCGCCACCTGCTCTGCTTCAGGCGACCCTCACTACACCTCGTTTGATGGACTAAGGTTTGACTTCCAGGGCACATGCAGATACGTACTGGCGACAGTATGCAATGACTCCCTGGGTCTACCATACTTTGAAGTCGTTGGACGAAATGAGCCATGGCTTGGACTCACGGTGTCTATCACTGTAGAAGTTACTGTAAACGTTTCAGGACATCTGGTCAGAGTTTTACAAAACACATACGGCACAGCTGAGGTGAGTAAAATATAGGAATGGATATCGGCATTAAACCCATCAATGCTATATCAAGGGGAAATTGATTGATGTGTAATTTTTCCACCAGATTGATGGTGTTACCAGGAACCTCCCTGTCCTGCTGGACCTTGGTGCTGTGTCTGTTTACTCTAGTGGACCAAACACAATTATCACCACTGACTTTGGTCTAAGTGTCTCTTACGATGGGTCTTGGGTGGTCACAATCATCGTTCCAGGAAATTACACTGGAGCCACATGTGGCCTGTGTGGAAACTTCAATGGTGACAGCAACGATGACTTCCAGACACAATCTGGTACTGTGGTGTATTCAGCAGTAGACTTCGGAGCTGACTGGAAGGTTGACAATGACACAACGTGCCACCATGGGTGTGAAGACTGCCCACCGTGCCCAGACCAATTTAAAGCGGAGTCCATGTGTGACATCATCAAGGACATTCAGGGCCCCTTGAGCTTCTGTAATGCCTACGTGGATCCACAGGCCTTCTTCACCGCCTGCGTCTTTGACGTTTGCGCCTCTCAGTATAGCCATGATGTGCTGTGCCATTCCATTGAAACCTACGTCAGTGCCTGCCACTCTGCCAACGTTATGATGTTCTCCTGGAGGGAGAGCACTTCCTGCGGTAAGCGATGTTCGTTCTGTAAGAGTGCTGCAATAGACTACGCCGTTTTACATATGCGTGTCCACATATTTTAGATATTCCCTGCTACGGAAACAGCCACTATGAGCTCTGTGGCACAGATTGTGGGCACACCTGCGCTAGCAGCGTCGATGCCATATGTGAGAGGACATGTACGGAGGGTTGTTTCTGCGACGATGGCTTTGTGAGGAGTGGAGGGGACTGTGTACCAGTACAACAGTGCGGTTGCTTATACGATGGTTTTTATTTTCACGTGAGTTCTTCAAATGGCTTCCATCTGAGCTGTGATCTTTCCATCTGCATCCCAGCCTGTTCCTAATGGAACCATTATCATTTGTACTTGCAGATTGGTGACCAGTTCTGGACCGAAGGATGCTCACAACGGTGCGAGTGTTTTGCTCCAAATGACGTACGCTGCACCTCCAGCTCTTGCACTCCCACCCAGGAGTGTGTCATCCGGAATGGTCATTTCGGCTGCTTCAGTCAAATGTCCACGTGCATGGTGTCTGGTGATCCCCATTACTACACCTACGATGGAGACGTCACCCACTTCCAGGCAAGTGTCAGATTGTT
>JAUZSU010006593.1:0-11335 GCA_034780255.1 Parotocinclus maculicauda
CATAAAGGACTCTGAGCACACAAACACACACACAAACACACACACACACACACACACACACACATGCCCTCCGCCGCCCTACTTGTCAGTTAAACGTCTGATTCCTCCTACACTCCCACCCCGGACACGACCTGTCAGTCATTGCTATAGAAACCAGCTCAGCTCTGTCAGACAGGTAGACAGGCTCCGCCCCCTTTTACTCGCACCTCCAATCGAATCTCGGCAATTCCCTAAGTAATCAGCGTTCACACTCGACCGCTGTGCTCCCACAGTCCTGCGGACATACAAAGTACACATAGCCAAAACTATTTGGACACCCATCTGGAGTTAGCCCTTGCCATTTTGTGCAGATTAAAACCTAAAATTTCTCCTAGCCCGCTTGGGCGGTACGACCCACCGATCCACTGGGGGCGCCCTTATGCCTGATGAACCCTGACCCTGACCGTGACCGTGATCTGGGCGAGTGGGTCTCAGTGTAAAAAATTGAGACGATTGTTGCATCAGTATTGGTCGGCACAGTGGTGCACTGGTTGGCCCAGTCGCCTCATGGCTCCAGAGATCCACATGCTGCCTGTGTGATGTTTGCATGTTCTCCACTTGTCTGTGTCATTTTCCTTATGGTATATAGATAGATTTAATAGATTTCAGGACAACTAGGGGACAAAAAGGGTCCCAAGTGGGTCAGACTGTGCTGCTCTAGCGACCAAGATACTGGATTATGGACCTGAAGGTCTAGGGTTCAAATCCCACCTCTGCCAAGCTGCCACATTTGGGTTCTCGAGCAAGGACCTTAATTCACAATGATTTTGAGAGAAAAAAACTGTATCCGTTTTAAGTCGCTCTGCATAGAGGGTCTGCTTGATGACTTAAATGCAAATGAGTGTTTATGTGCCCTGGGATGACCCCGAACTGGACCCCGAACTGGACCCCGAACTGGACCCCAAACTGGACCCCGAACTGGACCCCGAACTGGACCCCGAACTGCAAATGAATGGATAAACGAGCAACTGTGAGGAAAATAAACAGAACAGAGTATAGAGTATATATGATACAGAGTATTAATGGAGTGTGTTATACAGAAGCAGGATTGTTCAGGATTGAGGTGAAATCTTGTGGGACGTCCAGTGTGAAACCTTTACACGTGCAAAGCAGAGAAACGGCTCGTTCAATCCAAGCTTAATGCAGTTCTGTTCTCTCTCACACAGAGCAGGAGGAAAAGTGTTTAAAAAGAGGTCAAACATCTGTAACTGTTAGAAGACGTCAATTTACCGTTAAGCAGCCCTGAGACACGTTTATACAGTCACTTCATCAGTAAATCATTAACACATATAGCACGCTAGATGAATCATTTGATGGATTGGTCTGGCTGTGTGAATCATGTGGACTCTTCCACGTCGCAGCCAATCACAGCTCTCATTACATCATTAACGAGAAGAACCACAAAGAACCACAAACACGACACCAGCGCAATTACAAAATCTTCCTCCGTCCTGCTCAAAGGTTAAACTGCACTTCACGTGTGTGTGTGTGTGTGTGTGTGTGTGTGTGTGTGTGTAAAATAAATCTCGTTCGTCTTTCCTGCTTGATTAGCTGGTGCTAATTAATGCAGCTGAATAGGAAATAGGACATCACTTACAGTCTGCTCTTAATTTATATACAGAGAAAGTGAGACAGAGTGAGACAGAGAAAGGGAGTGAGACATCACTTACAGTCTGATCTTAATTTATATACAGAGAAAGTGAGACAGAGTGAGACAGAGAAAGGGAGTGAGACATCACTTACAGTCTGCTCTTAATTTATATACAGAGAAAGTGAGACAGAGAAAGGGAGTGAGACATCATTTACAGTCTGCTCTTAATTTATATACAGAGAAAGTGAGACAGAGAGTGAGACAGAGAAAGGGAGTGAGACATCACTTACAGTCTGATCTTAATTTATATACAGAGAAAGTGAAACAGAGAGTGAGACAGAGAGAGTGAGACATCACTTAATGTCTGCTCTTAATTTATATACAAAGTGAGCCAGAGTGAGACATCACTTACAGTCTGCTCCTAATTTATATACAGAGAAAGTGAGACAGAGAGTGAGACATCACTTACAGTCTGCTCTTAATTTATATACAGATAGAGTGAGACAGAGAGAGAGTAAGGCAGGGAAAGTGAGACATCACACTGCTATTAATTTATATACAGACAGAACAAGGCCGAGAGAGTGAGACATTACGTACAGTTTACTCTTGTTTTATGTACAAAGAAAGTGAGACAGAGAGAGTGAGACATCACTTACAGTCTGTTCTTAACTTATATTCAGAGAGTGGGAGACAGGTGGACAGAGTGATGTAGGTAGAGAGTAAGAAAGATGAGACAGGTGGAAAGAGTGAGACAGACAGAGGGACTAAGACAGAGAGAAAGAAAAAGAAGGGGTGAGTGAGACATTAAGAGACAGATGTGTGAGACAGATGGAGACAGAAAGATGAAGAGTGAGACAGAAAGTGAGACAGTTATAGAAATATATAGTTCAAGGAATACAGAGAGAGCAAGAGAGATGGAGAAAGTCAGAGACAGAGAGAGTGAGACAGAGAGAGTGAGACAAAGAGAGTGAGACAGAGAGAGTGAGACAGAGAGAGTGAGACAGAGAGACATTTTTAAAACAATTCCTCGTGTGAATATGAATGAAGGTGTTTTATACGATCTTTCACCTCCAAACAGTCTGATCCTAAACTTCATCTCATCTTCTGCAGGATGGAAGGACCGTTTGAAGAGGTGATGTTGGTGGACTTTGAGATCGATAACTTCCTCACGCTGCAGGCCTCTCACGCCGTCCTCTGGAGGGTCGAATATCCGTCTACAGGAGAGACAGCAGAATCCGTCTCACTCGTCTACGTCAGACAGAGGGACGTCCTGGGAATCGTCCCGCTCACAGAGGTCTGACTGATCTTAATCACTATACACTAAACCCGAATCTGGCAACCTACTGCAGCAACTATTCACTATGTCATAGTGGTTGTGTCCCAAACCACACACCCTATTCACTATGAAGTGTGTTATAGAAGTGTGTGTGTGTGTGTGTGTGTGTGTGTGTGTGTTTGGTCAGAAGGTTAAGCTCTTAAGCAGCATTTTTTATTACACAGACGTGACAAGTTGTGATTAACAGCAGATCAGCGTAGCTCTGTGTGTGTTTATCTGTGTCTGTGTGTCTGTGTGTGTGTGTGTGTGTGTGTGTGTGTCTGTGTCTGTGTGTCTGTGTGTGTGTGTCTGTGTGTGCGCTTTGTAAAAACCACCTTGACTCTAATTTGAATAGATCGTTTGAATGCGGCTCATGTCTCCTGTGCCTACTATGGGCGATGCCTTTCACCACACACACACACACACACACACACACACACACACACACACTTCTCGCTTTGACTTTGCACAATAGTCTTAAAGGTTTATTTATGAAGAAGCACGCAGTGGAATCAAGTGGTCTAGACGAAGTTACCCAAGATATTGTAGTGTGTCTACAGTTATCTATGTGTGTGTGTGTGTGTGTGTGTGTGTGTGTTTGCTTCCCAGGAAACAAGAGAGAATTTGGGGATTGTAAAGTTCCATAGTAAATTATTTGTCTTTTGTTGAAAGAACCTGTCCAAACTGAAATGCCAGAGGGATTGAAGTAAATTTTGGCCCCCTGTTTGACATTTTTGGTCAATATTTTAAATGAGTTACACACCTCCTGCAGGGATTAAACTTATTTTGTATGTAGGTTTATTACCTGTGGGACTGTGTTAACCCAGGCTGGAGTGGCAAAATTGACTACAGTCCAAAAGTCCTCATTTCAAGTGGCCAAAATAAAGGTATTTAAAATATACATATATTTAAAGAATTGCTGTCTTCAACCACTGCTTAATAAATACATCAGGGTGGCACGGTGGCACAGTGGTTGTTTTAAAGCTTCAGAGACCCGGGATTGAGTGGATTTCGCATGTTCTTTTAGTGTCTGTGTGTGTTTGCTTCAGGTCTAAATCCCAACAATATGCGCTAGGTCAACTGGCATCTTTAAAGTGCCCCACTGTGTGTGTGTGTGTGTGCCCTGTTATGAACTGCCTTGTGTTGACAGTTAGCTGTTTTTTTCTAAACAATTCTAAAATGTGAAGTAGAGTGATTGAGATTACTAAATGACTTCTAAATAAAATAAATCAATTTTGTAATTAATTTAATAAAAACACACTTGCTATAACATTTCACCCAGATATAAATGATTAAATAAACATTTTTAACAATAAAAAAATCACGATGCCTTCTTATCTTGTTTGCTCTCACACACATGCATCAGAGTGCACAGGGGAAGCATGCGGGAGGTGTAATGAGACACGACCCGACATGTGGTCGAACCTGTATATACGACACCCGATGACCTCAGGGATTACATTTCACCTTGTGTGTGTGCGTGCAGGTGTGTGTGCGAGTGTGTGTGTGTGTGTGTGTGTGTGTGTGTTATCAGTACTGTAGATATTACTTCCTGCTCTTCTGCTTGCACCATGCAAAAGAGTGTACGGATTAAAACAGACAGGTGACGTATTTAAGAGCTTATCTTAAACAACCTACAGATCCTGTAATGAAACAACAGTAGACATATAGTGCACTACATAGGGCACATAGTGCACTAGATCGAGTGTGTGAACTATAGTTTATTTTGGAAAGTGTTCAATGTTTTAAAGCTCTGTAAATATGGAGCTGCAGGTCTAATGTTTAGGATTTTGGGATTGGATTCAACAAAAGCGTGTTTTAAGAAAGAAAATCTTTTTAAATGTGTTTGTTCTTAAACCTATTATGGAGAAAAAAGTTCAGATAAACTCTTAAGGATGACCATAATTGTTTCCTAACTCTTTAGTTAAGAACGAGTGGTATTCTTGAAAGCATTAAGCTCTTAAATGTTTTCCTAACTTTACGACATAATCACATTTGTCTATATCTGTAAGAGCTGATGAGATAAAGCATCGGAATTAAAAACATTAAACAATTTAGTTTGGTTTTTGAAAACATCATCCTCGTCTTTCGCTTTCCCCCACAGTTATCGTATTTTCATAATGGCAATTTTCTTTTGACCATCACCTCTATTTCTTGTTTGCCAAAATATCCGGACACTTGATTTAATGTTTTTTTTCCTCTTAGCAGATAAACCTAAATAACATTAAATACAAATTCAAAACGCGTTGTGTATCCTCAACTGTACAATGCAACGTAGCCGATGAAGATTTTATTAAGATCTTAGAAGATTTAATAAATATTTTCTTTAGATAATATTTAATAGTTGTATTTAAGAGCACTCTTTTGACATTTTTAGTCTCTAAGAACCTTTTCATGTTTTTCATTATAAAAAAGCCTTCCTAAGAAAAAGCGTGACTCTGTCGTAAGGTTCAGACAACATTTAAAAACGTAACTTTTTCAAGAAAACCACTTCTTCTTAGGACGGTTCTTAAGAAAAGAGAATCCGACCCTTTTTCTAATCCCTATATAAATATGTTACTGAAATTATTATTAAGGGATTCAGCCTCCTAAACATGAAAACCTCTTTATTGTCGCTTAAGGTTTGCTCAGTTTGGAATTTGCCCCAGATATTAGTAGATAATTAAAAAAATCATATGTCATATATAATATATCATATATGAATAAAATCATAAAGCTTTGAGACAATGCTCCATTATAAAAAGCGCTGCAGAAAAAAAAAATATATATACATTTACGCAAACAAGCATATAACATATCCAAATAACCCTAATAAATAACTAAATTCTTATGTTCAATGCTTAATGAGTTCTGTTTATTCAACTTTCAGTCATTTTGGCTTCGTTTATGTGCAGTTTAAATCTCAAACTAAAGTTTGTCAGTAGTGTTTTATAAACCTTTAATAACGTAACATGTCGAAGCAGAATTAATTTGTAGTGTATTTACTTTTTGGCAGTATTGTCAGTATTAAAGCTTATTCAGCATAAAAATTTAATTGAATTTAATATTATTTTTTTATTTTGTTCACAAGAGTTAGTATGTGATGACAAATAACATCATGGCTGCGATGATCTACGGGACTCGCCTTCTGAATGTTTATTAGGGACTGGTCCAATTAAGGTGCACTTAAACTAGGGTAGAAATTTATATTTCTTTATTTTACGAGCCAGATACTTTAGTTTGTACCGTGTAGTGCACTTCACTGCTGTCTCTCGGAACACAGCCATCATTCTAATATGCATGAAGCAGACTAAGTAATGAGAGCTGAGGGAATCTTAAGGGTAAATGAGACACAGCCTTGGTGTTCCTGTGCTTTAGGACCGCCCCCACACACACACACACACACACACACACACATCTGCACACACACACATAGAGGAGTGAGAGCAGTGTCAGGTGTCTCAGTGCTCTTTCTTTGGAAGCAGGTGACACTTTGAAGGTGTGGAAACAGAAACTCAGAGGAATGAACAAGAAATAAAACCAAATAATTAAGGTGGAGCAGACGGGACGTGACCCAATAACCAGGTGGGCTCACACACACACACACACACACAAAGCTAAAGTGGGGGTTTAAAAGGTAGGATTATAGAAGGCAGTGGTGCGAGCAGAGTACGAAGAAGGTTAATAATTTCTAACTAATTTCTTCACTGACTTTAAACACACACACACACGGAGCTGAATGAGATGTCTGGCTCCCTTTCAGCTCAGAATCCTCACAGGACGAGCCAGTTCTTCTCCTCTGAATAACAGAGGCTCTTTGTGTTCTCAACTCACCAGGTACAAACACAAAGACTTTTAACGTTAGGCTTTTATTTTAGGATCGAATTTGTTTTGTCTCTAGATTTATCTCATCTTACTTCTCCGTCCCTTTGAGAGTTTCAGTTTCAGAGTTTGTAGTTCGAGAACCTGTTCTGTACTAAATAGTTACAATATGTCATCAAGGTTAAGATCTGACAGATTAGATCTTATAAGTACAGACATAAATACGGCGATTGGAGTGCACTTTAGAGACACCAGTTAACAACAATGAAACAGATAAATGGAATCATAATTACGAAAAACGAGAAAGACTAGGTGAGATTTTTATATTTCATTTTGTCTAGTTACAAAATTTATGGACGTCCCTGGAAAAGATGTCGTCCTGAAGGCAGTTTATGTTGCTCTAAAATCTCGGTGTACTTTTCTGCATTAATGCTGCATCATCAGAAGTGTACCTAGGGGTCCGGACCCGACCCCATACCATGATAGAGCCTGGATTTTGGACTTGTTCCTCATAACAGTCTGGATGCTCCTTTTTATCTTTGGTTTCAAAAAAGATCTGTAATCCTGATCGGTCTGAGCACAATCCCTGTTTCTATAGTGATGGTCCAGTCTAGGTGCCTCTGAGCCCAGAGAAGTAGGCGGAGCTTCTGGACATGGTTAACATGAGGCTTGTTTTTTATACAGTAAAGTTTTAAGTGGTATTTATGAATGTAATTCTGTATTGTAGAGTTTGGTAAATGTTTGATAAAGTAATCTTTTACCCATGTGCTTCTATCAGATATTGATGAATTAAGGCAGTGCCGTCTGAGGGAGCGGAGAGAGATCACCCCTTTTCAGATTAGGCTTTTTCGGACTGAAATTTTTAAAGATTCTGATATTATGCTCTGAAGAGGGAGAAATATCTTCCTTCTAATCTTTCTTTAAAGAACACTGTTTATTAAAATTTGGTGATAATTTGGAGTTCCTCTGATCATCTTTACTCAACACAAATACTGTTTTTTATCTCATTACTATCCCATTATCCCATTAATCATAATAAAAAAAACTATCATTGCCCCTGTCCCAATGTTTTATTTTTAGGGTTGTATATATTTGTTTATCTCTACCTATGAATATCATGACTAACTGATAACCATCAAGCACATGAATGAGGAAGATGTTGCAGTCAAACTGAAAGTAAAAGACCAGTTTAAACAAAAGGTGGATCATAATTTTTAATCTAGTGCTAATCCATACACTGATAAGCAGAAACACAAACCCACACACAGGTAGAATAACAAATAAGGCTGATGATTTGGTTACATGATAAGCTCTGGAATATATTAGACAGTGAATGAACACTCTGTTTTCGTTGTGGATGTAAAAGTTTTCTAACAGGGTTTTTTTCTGTTACAGAGCAGGGCATTATCAAGTTTTTGGCGTCACTGTTAAAATGTAATCTAAAAATGTATTTAATTAATTTAAAGGGTGTACTGCCACATTCTAGCCAATGCTGATGTGATGTAAAACAAAATAACAAAATACAATGTTTTGTAGTTAATCAGTAAATCGAATTGTGCTGTTATGAAGCTCATATCAGCACAGGGTTCGAGTAAACCTGATAAACACTCCCCAAAGTGTGTTAATGATTACCGGGGAAGTAATTATGGTCTGATAGTTTTGTGCAGTCTCATTTACACTCCTGTGAAATTTATAAAGAGTAACGTCAATAAACAGTACCTTCACTAAAAATTAAAGTCATTTAAGAGTAATGTCACTAAAAAGTAACGTCACTAAAGAGTAACATCATTAAAAAGTAACATCATTAAAGAGTAATGTCATTAAATAGTAACATCATTAAAGAGTAACGTCATTAAAGAGTAACATCAATAAAGAGTAACATCAATAAGGAGTAACATCACTAAAAGGTTGCACCAATAGAGAGTACCGTCATTAAAGAGTAACGTTATTAAAGAATAACATCATTAAAGAATAACATCATTAAAGAATAACGTCATTAAATAGTAACAATACTAAAGAGTAACATCACTAAAGAGTAACGTCATTAAAGAGTAACGTCATTAAAGAGTAACAGCATTAAAGAATAACATTAAAGAGTAACGTCACTAAAAAGTAACGTCAATAAAGAGTAACGTCACTAAAGAGTAACATCAATAAAGTGTAACATCATTAAAGAGTAACGTCATGAGAGTAACGTCATTAAAGAGTAACATCATTAAAGAATAATGTCATTAAAGAGTAACGTCAATAAAGAGCTTCACCCATAAAGAGCATGTCAATAAAGAGTAACATCATTAAAGAGTAATGTCATTAAAGAGTAACGTCAATAAAGAGCTTCACCCATAAAGAGCATGTCAATAAAAAGTAACGTCATTAAAAAGTAACATCACTAAAGAGTAACATAATTAAAGAGTAACATCAATAAAGAGTAACGTCATTAAAGAGTAACATCATTAAAGAGTAACGTCATTAAAGAGCTTCATCAATAAAGAGCATGTCAATAAAGAGTAACGTCATTAAAAAGTAACATCACCAAAGAGTAACATCATTAAAGAGTAACGTCAATAAAAAGTAACGTCACTAAAGAGTAACATCATTAAAAAGTAACATCATTAAAGAGTAACGTCATTAAAGAGCTTCACCAATAAAAAGCATGTCAATAAAGAGTAACGTCATTAAAGAGTAACGTCATTAAAAAGTAACGTCAATAAAGAATAACACCAATAAAAAGCATGTCATTAAAGAGTAACGTCATTAAAAAGTAACGTCAATAAAGAGTAACATCAATAAAGAGCATGTCATTAAAGAGTAACGTCATTAAAGAGCTTCACCAATAAAAAGCATGTCAATAAAAAGTAACGTCATTAAAGAGTAACGTCATTAAAAAGTAACGTCATTAAAGAGTAAAACCAATCAAGAGCAACACAAATAAAGAGCATGTCATTAAAGAGTAACGTCATTAAAGAGTAACGTCAATAAAGAATAACGTCACTAAAGAGTAACATCACTAAAGAGTAACATCATTAAAGAGTAACATCATTAAAGAGTAACATCATTAGAAAGTAATGTCATTAACGAGTAACGTCATTAAAGAGTAACGTCATTAAAGAGTAACGTCATTAAAGAGCAACGTCAATAAAGAGCAACACCAATAAAGAGCAACGTCATCAAAGAGTAACATAATTAAAGCAGAACATTATTAAAGATTATGATAATTAAAGATCAACATCATTAAATAGTAACGCCAATAAATACTAACGATTATGATAATAAAAGAGTAACTACCGGACTGGGACGCTCCAGGGTTGTCGGCCGGGTAAATAATAAGCAGGGCAGACACAGGTCTCAGAGATGGGCACAGGTCTAGGACAGGGAGACTGACGGACAAGACAGGTCCAGAGTACGACTGTTGGCCTGTGCAGGTACAGTGTGGATGTTCCAGAGAGGTAACAGGGTGGAGCTGCACAGACCTGAAATAGACCTGAGGTCAGAATTAGTCCCAGAGCTCAGTTACCAGAGGGTTCCGGAACTGAAACAGAAGCTTAAATGAGCAGCGAGGCTTACTGAGACCAAACAAACATTAATAATCCTGCAGCGACAGAGAAAACACCACTGTTATTTACAATTCTGATTCCTGTATCGCTCTTCCTACATTATCTTTTAAACTCCATAGGAAAACCAGACTGGAGTTAAAAGTCTCGCAAAATGATCTGGTTTATCTGTGACACAAACTCGAAACTAAGTTGCTGGATTTACCCTGGAATATCTCTTTCTTCAGTACTGGTTTACGCTGTGAGATTATCTTTCTCCGTCCATAAAGCTGGAACCAAAAGCCTAAGTGAGAATGCTTTTATTATACATTTGCTCCAGGTTATTGCAAAGCTTTTTTCATTACAAAGCAACAGACTTTTGGCTCCACTGCAAACACAAATATTTGAAATCAAAGAAAGGGAGCATGAGGGGTAAAAGGAGATCTCACACAAAAAGGTAGTGCCAGGTAACAGTAAGAACAATAAAAGCTGCACAAGGGCCGGTGAGAAACCAGAAAATGAGCAAATCACTCTTGAAATAGTGTCTGCTTATAAATAAAGAGTCGGATCCACAGTGGCAGGTTGAATGAGAAATACCGGTAAAAAGGAATGCAGAGGCAGCACACAAGACAGGGCGTTTACAGTAAAGCTTCAAAAGACGGAATAACACTGCTGATCTGGAGTTAGTAAGAGCAAGGGCGTGTGAGAGAACGCACAAAACTGTCAACATCCGTTCCTGCATTTCAGGCCTCCAACAAATTCAAGAAAAAATGCCATTTACGGTTAATAATGAGGGGAAAAATTAAGTAATGATGATGAGGTGATTCTAATCATGATTTGGAGTGTTTTAGGAGTAAAGATGATCAGAGGAACTCCAGATTATCACCAAATGTTTATAAACGATGTTCCTCAAAGAAAGATAGAATTCAGGTTCTCCCTCTACAGAGCATAATATCATTAAACGATTCAGAATCTGGAGGAATTGCAGTCCTTAAAGCCTAAACTGTAGAGGGGTGATCTCTCTCCGCTCCCTCAGACGGCACTGCATCAAGAACCGTC
>JAUZSU010006604.1:0-11334 GCA_034780255.1 Parotocinclus maculicauda
GCTGGTAAGCCGCGTGGCATCTTCTGAAGGACATTCTACCTTGCATTTAAATAGAAGATCTGTGTGGTTATGTGCATTTCTGTAAGAATGATATGTTGTCTTTGGTTCATTAGTCTCCATGTGGTATGTGACATTAACTGTTACACTGTTCACTGTAATTATTTTTTCTAATTAAAAAAAAATATTAAAATGGTCACATGGAGTTTGTCTATTGTCACTGAGCGAATTATTCATGCATTTCTACCCTCGAATTTGGATAAACTAAATGCCTTATGTCCCTTCCTTTGTCTGTTTTGTCTGACAAACTTTCAGCTGGTCCAAAATGAATGTGCTAGGCTTTTAACAAAAACTACACACACTCCTCTTTACCAATGATATTCAGGATTGATTTACTGGTTCTTACTTTTAAGGCTTTATATGATGAAGCCCCTGAATGCATGTGTGAGTTGTTGTGTCCTTATCCAAGCACTTAGTTGCTGACCTGTAATGAACTTCTTGCTTTTCCAAGAACAAAACTGAGGTGAAATGGACTATGCATTTGTACAGTCCCACCTACCAGAGTACATCAAACTCCTGAATCCACATTTTCTTTTTAAGGAATGCATAATGACCAACTTTTATTTTCTAACCACTGAGCTGTGATCAAATGTAATGTGCTTACCTAAACGATATATGTTTTTTGTGTTTTGTTGTTGCTGTCATTTTATGGCTTTGACAGACATCACACAGTGGAAATGTGTATTTTTTTTATGGACTATGTGTTAGAGACCACAAATAAGAAGGACCATCTAGACGTATCAACAACAAGTCCAAAAGACTTGGCAAAGGTCATTCTTCAACAAGACAATGCAAGGTAAATCAGAAAACAGTGGACTAAAATATGTAAATACTTTTTAGTCATTCTTTGAGGAACATCTGCCCATCTTTGCCCCTCAAAGAGTCAATCTGTCAAGTTTCAAGACTTTTATTTTATTTATTTATTTATTTATTGTTGCATTTTCCATGTCATAATAATTTTTAATTTAGGATATTTATATAAAACTGCATATACTAACCATAGGCAAAGGGTATAAACAATTGTTGCACTGTACTGTATTGACATGTTTAAAGTTTCCATTCCAAATTAGAAAGTGCTTGGGTGCGAAACGCCTTACATACAGTGGGGAAAATAAGTTTTTCCACCTACAAAGAATGGAGAGGTCTGTAATTTTTATTATAGGTACACTTCAACTCTGAGAGACAGAATATAAAAAATCCAGAAAAGGAAATTGTATAATATTTAATAACTATTTGCATTTTATTGCATGAAATAAGTATTTGATACAATAGAAAAACAGAACTTTATATTTGGTACAGAAACCTTTGCAATTATAGAGGTCAGATGTTTTCTGTAGTTACCCCCAAAGTATGATGTTTCTACCCCCATGCTTCATGGTTAGGATGGTGTTCTTGGGGTTGTACTCCTCCTTCTTCTTCCTCGAAACACAGCGAGTGGAGTTCATACCAAAAAGCTCTATTTTGGTCTCATCTGACCACATGACGATCTTCCATACCTCCTCTGGATATTCCAGTTGGTCATTCCCGAACAAACGGACCTTGACATATACTGGCATGAGCAGGGGGACCTTGCTAGCCCTGCAGGATTTTTGATCTTTGATACTGTAGTCCCAGCTCTCTTCAGGTCATTGACCAGGTCCTTCCATGTAGTTCTGGGCTGATTCCTGACCCTCTCAAAATTATTCTTACCCCACGAGGTGAAATCTTGCATGGAGCCCCAGACCAAGGAAGACTGACATTCATCTTTTGTTTTTTTCATTTTCTAATAATTGCACCAAAACATGTTGCCTTTTCACCAAGCTGCTTGCCTATTGTCCTGTAACCCATCCCATCCTTGTGTAGGTCTGCAAGTTTGTCCCTGGTGTCCTTAGACAGTAGTCATAGTGCTATTTTTACAGCCATGTTTTCAGCATTCAGGACACTCTGGAGGAAGAACTCGGGGACAAACTTAAAACATCATCTATTTTACTATTTAAACTGCATCACCTTGCTGTATATGTGTAATTGGACAAAGCTTAAGCTAACTCTGCTAAAAGTGCATAGCCAGACACAAGCCAAGAGATGGTGTTACCTTATTTTTACAAGTGAAAATGTTTCCGTTAAAAATGAAATAACAGACATACACAAATTCTCAGCACAAAAGTCTCACAAATAAAATTCCAGATTCAGGGTTTTTTTTTAGGCTAACCTTTTACAAAACTTAGACAACACTAAATAAACGTGCAAAATAATACAACAGTGCAGTGCTTAATTTGAGACGGATCCTGCTGGAACAAGATCTGGTGTTACATCTCTCTAAATCCATGTGTTTTTGTGTATAGAATAATATGAAAATAATTATTTATTGGTAATAAAATAACTTTATTCTAATTATGTGTGTACCCTTTGGTTTGGAAATGGTGAAAAAAGACAATCAATAGTTAAGACAATGTAAGCCTTTTTAATTAATATAGAAATTCTATTTTGAAGGCTACTGTATTATGTGTTGCACTATGAGAACTGTTGTGTTTATATGTCCTGGGATCCTTTCACTTGTAAAACCTGTAAAAAAAAGTTGTAAAAAAAACTTGTAAAAAAAGGTGTTCTCTAATGTGATGTTTTAACCATTCAGTACAAATTATTGTAGACTATTGTAGATCTTTCCAGATCTACAGATGTACTTTTCCAGAACACCATAGTTGGTAGATGATTGGCACAGTGTTTTGAAGATGTTCTCTGCTTTCTTTACTGTCTTCGAGCATCCTTGGCAGTGTGTTTTGTTTTTACTTTTCTTTTTTTTCTCTCTCTTTCTCTGTCCCATTGCAATTAGTGGATGTCCTAGATGACTAGTATATGCAACTTATAGTGTGTTTACATTTGCAGAAGAATTTAAGTGTTTTCTGCCAAAAATTTGTTTGGCTCACAGGGCCATATAATCCAAATGGTTATGCTAAAAGCAGTTATACTTTGTTATAAGCATGATCATTTTCTGTTTCAAATGCATGTTTTCTTCAATAATGGCATTGAAATAGAGAAGGAAGTAAATGTTATTCACAGCAAACCCATTTACATTACAAATAATGTTGACAATTTTAAACATTGTATTTTTGTCTAAATGTCGAGGACAACAAATAACACAGTAAATAGTATTTAATATAACTACAAAATTCATGAAGGACAACAAATAACACAGTAAATAGTATTTGATATAACTACAAAATTCATCAAGAAATATTATTGATTGGAGCCGATCATTAATTTAAGCTTGTTTAAAGCATGCCATGACTGAAATAATTTAAATAAAATATAAAACTGATATGCTGAATGTTTACTGTGCATGCATTTGCCCTTTAAAAATGGCATTTAAAGCACAAGTGTTTTTGAAGGTAAAGGAGATTATTAAAAAATTTTTTAAAAGCCCTCTCACACTGACAATAGGTGTAGACGTGCAATGGAGGCTCACTTTGGTTTTGCCATTTCCTCACTGAGGATTGGTAAATGAAGACTTTGAACCTGGACCCCGTGTCCTTTGCATAAAGACATTCTAGTGCAAACATAATGACGTGGCTGGAGGAGGTGATTGCAAAATTTGACTTTCTGCCTTCTTAAATAACAACGACTGCTGGCAGAAAAACGTGCACTGGCCACACACTTAGTCTCATAGTTAACAATGCCCTAGAGCTGTTGGAGCTGCAAGACACTTCAGAAGACACAGTCTGCTCAATACAAAACTGAATCTAAAACGGCAAACTGATCCAAGATATCAGCATTAGATGGAACAACACATACCACATGATCGAAAGGAACAGTGTTGGCCAGTTCGCATCCAGTCTACTTTGACTTAAAACCAGATTATTGGGTTGTACTTGAGGAGCTGGCACAAGGGTTGTAGTCTTTTGAATGTGCCATCCTTGGTGGGCAGGAGTATGCAACCTCTTCATCTTTCACACCTGGTCAAAGGGCTGCGACGGTCCTTACAGCGCACTCTTCATTTTGATACAACCCTAGGGAAAACTTCTGTGGTCAGTGTAGAAACCGGTATAAATGAAAGATGGGGGTGTATAAACATCATCACAGACACAACCCAAATGTTCTTTCAGCTGATACACAATTTAGATTTACAGCAAAAAAAAGATGGCACAAGGGTGCAAGGGACAGTTGAAGTGCTTGCCAAGCACAGATGTGTGAAATTCCTGAGTGCAAGCAAAAGCAGAGGGATAATGCTCCAGGCACACAGAAAACAAAAATCCTCCTTCAGTCTGACGTAGACGGCCTTAGTGAGGAAAAGGAATTTCAGGTGCACCAAAAGATACAATCGATAAGACATGAAGATCAGATGTAATTTGCAGGGTTGGCAGGGGAGAAAAAGGTGGAGAAAAAATGAACTGTGAAAAAATATGATTTTCCCCAGTATCAAAGCTGACAAGATCTTTTCTCATCATCACTGCAAAATCCTCTCCATCTGTATGCATCTTTTCTGCAGCGAAGAATATCTCCTCTGAGAAGAGAGCAAGCCTCCCATATAGACAAGATCACAGAGAAGCTGTGTTTCCTCCTTTTCTTTTTTTTGACTGTAGAGTTTAGTTGCAACAGATGGTAGACAGACCATAGAATTTTAATTTAAATGTAGATTGCTTTTTTATTTACTTGATTAAGGGAAAACTGTTTTTGTTTTGTTATGTTTTATTTTATTGCTGCTGTTTTTGAAATTTGGTTTTAAATCCTTTATAGGAAAAATGAGTTTATTAATTTTTGTATTAGCATGAAAGTTAATTAAAACAGTTAATTTTTAAATAAGCTTCTCTCACCTTTTCTTTTTTTGTTGTTCGGTAGCAAGTGCATAAAAAAATTAAAGCTACCCTTAAAAGCTAATAGCTACATAAAATTGGGGGCTGTGTTAGCCTAGCTGCTTTTATGTCTGTAGTGAAAGCTCAACATTTGTTTTTATAAAACTAAAGTAGCAGACCAGTAGCACATGTTTAAGTATCACAGTGCAAATTCATACTGAAAAATTTAGATTTTGCTTGATGACATCACACCATGCTCACTCACCCCATAGTTTAGAGAGCTCTTTGTTTTATAAAGCTGCTAAAAACAGCTTAAACTCACCCGTGACTCTGACTGTTCCTGCCTCAGTTTGCCCAGCTCTGTTCTCTGTGTGCCTTTGCCTAATGAAACATTCTCAAGCCCTTATTTCCTTCCTTATGAAGATTTTATTCAATTATACTAAGGTCTTAACTTGGTTAAGATGATGGGATGTCTGTTTTGCTATATCTGCTATCTAGCTGAAAAATGCCACACTCACACACTGACTGTAACCTGTATCATAAATACCTGTCTGGCATTTGTGACAAATCAAACCACTTGTAAATCGCTCTATAATTCTGTATGTTACTTGGCTACATATTAGGAGACACACCTGTATTCTACCTTAAGGTAATGGAACATTCAAACTCCACTCTGATACAGTTTTAAATATGTTTTAATTCTACATAGAAGTTAAGTCAAGTGTATGATCTGTTCTTAACTTTAAATTAACTTAGGATATTCTCCAACATATTAACTCCTTATTTAAAGATCAGCCTGAACTTACACATTTACAGCGAGCCAATCCACTGTGAGAAAGTTCTTGATAATTATAATAGGAAGTAAAAATATGGCTTGCATACATCAAAATCTCATCTAAATGACAGGAAACTAGCATGACTAGCAAACCCTTGTGTCATCTCTTGACAGAGAAGAGAATAACAGGCAGAAAGCAGGGCAGTAGTTTCTGATTTGAAATTAACTGGTGCACGAACACAAAAGACCTAGAAGCACAAATTTATAAACTTTCTTCTTTTTTATTTTACTTTCTTCCTCCAGATAAGGCATGATCTGGATGATGACAATTTTTGTTTAGCAAAGCATGGAACTAGGAAATTATCCAACATTGCTGACGGCACATGTCACATAAAACTTTAATGTATAACATAGGTAGATTAAAGGAACAATTTCTGAGCCATTCTTACTGAGAACAATAAATATTTCTGAAACAATTCTGGTCTTCTTTGATATGCTACCTGACCACCTTCCCGTTGGAAAAACTTTCCCTTGAACCAAAATGGCAAGTTCCAGCTCTAGTGAACTCCATGTCCAAGAGAATTAAGGCAGTGCTAGAAAATAACGGTGGCCACACAAAATATTGACACTTTGGGCACAGTTTGATCATTTTCATGCAGGGATGTACTCACTTTTGTTGCCAGTGGTTATACATTTAAGTTATTTAAGGGCACAGCAAATGTACAATATTTAGACTGACTACTTTACAAAGTTGTATCAAAGAGTCATATCTTCAGTCTTGTCCCATAAAAAGATAGTATAATAGAATATTTACAAAAATGTAAGGGGTGTACTGACTTTTGTGAGATACTGTATTTACTGGGTGCGTGCTCAAAGATTGCGCTGAAGAACTTAAAGAGGTTTTTACAGACATCTTTAACACCTCCTTGAAGCAAGCTATTGTTCCAGCACGCTTCAAAACAACAACCATCATACCTGTACCCAAAAAATCGGCCCCATCCTGTTTTAACGACTACCGTCCTGTGGCACTGACTCCCATCATTATGAAGTGCTTCGAACGGTTAGTCAAGACACACATCAAAACAATCCTTCCACCGACACTGGACCCCTGTCAATTTGCATACCGTGAAAAACGATCTACAGAAGATGCAATCTGCTCTGCCCTTCACCCAGCCCTCATCCACCTAGACAAAAAGAACTCATATGTGCGAATGCTATTTATAGATTTCAGCTCGGCATTCAATACAATAATACCACAACAACTCATCTGTAAACTTGACAAGCTGGGGATTAGTACTTCTCTCTGCAACTGGCTGCTGGACTTCCTCAGCCAGAGGCCACAAGCAGTACGTGTAGGCAACAACACCTCAAGTAGCATTATACTGAGCACGGGAGTCCCTCAAGGCTGCGTACTTAGTCCATTGCTCTTCACCCTGCTGACACATGACTGCACAATAACCCACAGCACAAACCACATGGTGAAGTTTGCAGATGACACCACTCTAGTGGGTCTTATAACAAAAGGCGACGAGTCCTACTACAGAGAGGAAGTCAACCAACAAACTACATGGTGCAGGAATAACAACCTCGTACTGAATGTCAGCAAGACCAAGGAAATGGTTGTTGACTTCCGTAAAGGTCACACCTGTCTACAGACAATTCCTTCATACGTGGTGTTTGCGCTCTGACATGCAGTCAACTGTGGGACCTTATATAGACAGGTGCACTGTAAAAAGCTCAACTTCCAAATCGTAAAGTTGAATTAGAATTTAAAGTTGAATGAGCAATCAGTCCTGGCAAATGTTAAGGAAACGTATAAAAATTAGTTGAGCCAATTTTGTTCATCAGAAGTTCTAGTGACTTGTCAAAAAGAGTTAAGGTAAATCAGATTTTTGAGTTTTCATTGAAAAGTGGGAAAGGTGCGCGGTTACAGATCGTATTTACGCGAGACAGTTACCTAACTAGCTATATTTCATGGTACATGTTTGGGTATGTTTACATGTAGGCTGATAATCTGAATCGGAATATAATAAATCCATGTATATACACCACGGAATTGAGTAGTCTGACTGGGGTCAGTGCGAATGCATTTTCTTTCCGATTAAACGAGGTGGGTAATCCTTTAAATAATCCGTTAAATACACCTGTATCCAGGAAATGTTACCCTACGCATGCGCGTTGTATTGGATCGGATTACTTGTAGTGTGCGTGTAAAATGAAGATCTTAATCAGATTGTTGAGTAAAGTGTACATATAAACACCTGAATCTGAATCTGTAATCGGAGTTGAATTGAATAAGGTTGGAGAAAATCTTTGCGTGTAAACATAACTGGCATCCTAGTAAATCAGGGAAAATTTGATACAACACACATTAATAGCCTGTACTACAATTGCAAGCCGCGCATGCGTGCGTTTTCCCGCTTTCGAGTGGAGTTGTAACTGTTGTGGACATCGTGACTAACGGACTGAAGTGTTGGATTTAGGTACGTTATGTTTCCAGCTATAAAGTCATGTTTAAAAGTGAATAGATGCATTAGTTTTTCAATCTAGCGTATGTAGTAAACGTTATGCACAGGTCACAAATTTAAAAAATCGTGAACGCTAATTAAGTTTTGCTAGGGTTGTTTTGTTTCACCAGTGGACAACAGCATATTTATGTTTTTATAGTTTTCAACTATACCGAACTGTCTTTATTGTATATAAATATACATTTATGATTTTATTTTTCTATAAAGTTGCTTTGGGGCAATGTTAAAAGCGCAACAGAAATAAGAATTTCGGCTATAGCTAGTTTAGGAGTTGCTAGTACATGATTAACAAAAAGACCAATATTGCACCCTCTATTGTAAAAATGTATTTAAGATACTAACCAAATCGTACCAAGGATTCAGATTCTTTGGATTCAGTGATATTTTTTGTTATCATATTGCCTTGTTGGAAGCATATTTTTGCTTAAGGCATTCGCCTCATGCATGGCAGTTACCTATTTTCATGGTACATATTGCATGCTCTTAAAATATTTCAATCCTTGTCGGTGTGTGTTTGTAGTAGCAGCTTTACTTGTACTAGGATACCACAGTAACTCCCACAGCACTCACAAACTAAGTATAGCCTGAATTACACTACAGGGACAGTTGGATATAGTTGCAAGCAGTTAAACATGAATATGCATGTTTGGTTATTATTGGAATTTACACCGATTTTTTGGTACTTCAACTTTAGCTGATTTACTGTGCATGTCTTAATTGATTATTAAATTAAAGGTAAATAATCATATTGTTTAAAGTTAAATGTAAAAAAATATATTATTTAAAAGTTGTTTTTTTGCAGATTGAAATGCAATGTAAGCAGTGCAAATTTGCAAACCCCAGTCCAGAAGTACTACTGAAACATTACAGATTGTGTCATTACCAGGGACGCTCTTGGCCATTGCCGTGTTTGTATCCTGACTGCGTGTGCTCTTTCAAAACTACAGGTGCATTAAAGTCACATTTATCACAAGCACACAGGCACACTCCACAACAAGCAGAACATTTACATTTTTTGTGTGAAATCTGTGATATCAGAGATATTTGCCAGCCGAAAACATTTTTTAATCACATCAGGTGTCATTTGAAAAGACGTGAAACTGTCAGGTGTCCTTTTAGGAACTGCCAGGTTACAACAAATATTCTTTCAACTTTTAGTAGCCACATATCTCGAAGACATAAGTCACATGCCTTTGAAGAATTCCGCCCATCTGTCACCTCTCAGCAATGTGTGTCTAGGAACATTGAACTACCATTGACTGAGGAAAGAAGTGATTTTCAGCTTGATTCACAACCTTTAGCTTATGACAATCTTACAGTAGCTTCTACTGTACCTGAAACAACCCCTTATCCAGAGCCTGTGGACTATCTGACACTTGAACACAAACTTGCCTCATTGATATTGTACATGCAGAGTATATTACACATTTCAAAAAGTGCAACCCAGAAAATTTTAAGTGGATTCAGTGACATTCTGTCTTTTTCTAAGCTTGCTGCAAAGGAATCAATCAAGTGTATTTTAAAGAAATATGATAATGTTGATGACTCCTTAACAGAGGAACTATCAGAACTGATATCGGAAGCAGTACATAAAACAAATCCATTGACTTTTAGCACTGTAGAAAAAGGCTGTCAAAGTGAATGTGTTTCAATTGCTGTCTACATTGATGACTTTGACATCTGTAATCCACTGGGGACATCAAGGAAGGTCCATAAAATTACTGCTGTTTATTGGGTGCTACTGAATTTGCCAGCAAAATTCCGCTCCACACTTCCCTCAATACAACTTGCTCTCCTTGGGAAAAGCTGTGATGTAAAGACATTTGGCTATGACAAGTTTTTGGATCCACCGATTAAAGACATACAGCATCTAGAACAGCAAGGTGTGTTTGTAAAACATCTTAATTATAACATCAGGGGGACTGTGTATTGTGTATGTGCTGACAATCTTGCAGCCCACAGCCTTGCAGGCTTTCAAGAAAGCTTTCAAGTTGAAAACTTGTGTCGATTTTGTGTTGCCAGCAAAGATGACATACAGAAACTGGATGCCAGTTGTTTTCAGCTAAGAACTGTTGAACAGCACAACCTCATCACAGATGAGCTCAAAGCCAATGATCAACTCACTAGTAAACTGGGTGTAAAAAAAAGAGTGTGTTCTTTCTAAGAACCTATCATATTTTCATCCAGTAACAGGATTTCCACCTGATATCTTGCATGATTTTTTGAGGGAATAGTACCATTTGAGTTGTCAGTTTGCTTGAAGGAACTAATTAGAAAGGGATATTTCTCTCTAAATAAGCTAAACAGTTGCATCAAGTCCTTTCCTTACAAGCACTCTGATAAGGTGAACCGACCCAAAGTGATAACACAGTCTAGCTTCACAAAGAAAACAGTAGGTGGGAACGGACATGAGAATCGGGCATTGCTTCGTCTTTTGCCATTAATGATTGGCAGTTATGTACCAGAGCAAGAGCCATCATGGGAAATATTAATGGAGCTAAAAGACATTGTTGAGCTGGTGGTGTCAACAGAGTTCTCGGCAGCATCTATGTCATGGCTAGAGCGAAAGATTCTTGATCATAGGCAGCTGATTAAAGAGACATTCCCAGACCAAAAATTGAGACCAAAACATCACTATATTGAGCACTATGCCTTCTTAATTAAGTGCTTTGGCCCTCTGGTAGAGCTGTGGACCTTGAGGTTTGAGGCAAAGCATAGCTACTTCAAAAGGGTTGTAAGTGATGTGCACAATTTTAAGAATATTCTCTTGACCTTGGCAACCAAACACCAGCTCATGATGGCCCATTACCTAAGCAGTCCAAGTCTCTTTCCTCCACCTTTGTCTGTGCAGAAGATCAAAAAGGTCAGAACATGCACACTAGATGTGCAGCAAAAGACTGCAGTGCAGCAAAAGTACCCAAACATGGAGACTCTAAACCTTGCATCAGATGTGCATCTGTGTGGTGTTCACTACAGTGAGGGCATGATTTTGTCTTCTGGAGAACTCAGTGGGTTGCCAGAGTTTTTCAGGATTCTTAGTGTACACGTGAATGCTAACACAGTGTCTTTCATCTGTAGAAAGCTATCCTTATGATATAGTGAGCATTACAGGTGTTCTATTTCATCCCTACTGACCGCCAGAGGCGGTGCTGAAAGCACTGAATGTTCCTCTTCGCGCATGCGCAGTTCGAGCTATAATATCAAAAGC
>JAUZSU010006615.1:0-11333 GCA_034780255.1 Parotocinclus maculicauda
CCCGCCCATCGGACGCTCAGCGTCTCTGGGGGTCTATGGGGCAGTGGGCTGGCCTCGGCTGGCCCGGACGCTCAGCTCCTGCATGATGATTGGATGATCTGTCTGAGGCTGAATCCCTTTTTGATTGACAGCGAAATGCGCAAAATCATTTTATGATGTAGGTTGAAATTGAGCTTCCCTCCTTGAAAGACTAGCATCCGCCACTGGACTAAACCCATGACCTTCTTGCTCTGTGGCTGTGGTGCTACACACTGAGCCACTCTTAGTAATATAATTTGTAACATTATTGGCCCAAGCATAGATCCAAGGTAACTGTAAATTGATTAAAAATGTAACACAGCTAGATTCATAACTTCGTTATGTCATGCTAAGTATAAGGAAATACTAAACTGGAATTAGCCCTCTTTGCTACAAGTGTGTAATAGCAAATAAAATAAGTGGATGTACTAACCAGCTGAAGAGAAGCCAGCATGTATCTACAGGCTTCTGTGTTTTCCATGCCGTTAACAAGAGATGCAAGCGATTGCTTCAGCCCAACACCACCAAGTGCATGAACAATCCTATCCCCATAGTCATGAATGTCAAACACCAGATTATCCTCCTGGAAAATAGAGTGCCATCAGCTTAATATTGGAACATTAAAAACATATTGTAAACACTGCATAAATACAGGTATCTATTCAGTATCTGGATGTTGCTTGCAGACCATATTATATGCCGTATTCAGCAATGCTATGTGGGATCCTGTAGTGTACCAGTGGTAGTTCTTGACCACCTTGACACTCATGGCATTTGGGGCCTTGAGGCATTTTGAGGAGAGAAATTTGTCTCTGCATTTATCATTTGGACACTTGGAGCACTTTTGGTAGACACTATGGCTCACAATTTAGTCTCACAATAGCTTGCGCTCATTACAGATCTCCGCTGTGTTTCTTGTATTTTTCTTTAAATTTACATCTCCAGTAAAGTATTACAGTACAGTGCAAATAGATCACTGTGGATCCTAAAAAAAATATTGATAACAGGCAACTAAAAGGAAAACTGAGAACTGCTATAGAGTGCAATACTTGTGGTATTCTAGAGAGATAGGTATTCTGGTATTCTGGAGTTCTGGACGACAAACACAGCTGAGCAGCTACGCACCGTAAGCAATACATTACATTAGTGCTTTTAACACTAAAATTGGCTCTGCTGTAATTCAGTATAGAATATATTAATAATCTTCATGATATATTTAACTTATTATGAATTTGTCAGAGTGTAACCTTATTGTAAATCAGAGAGTACCTTTTCCATAACAACTCCATTATTGCATATAATGCCTTATAAACTGTGGATTTTCTGGGTGTCTGGAAAGGATTCATTCAATTGACATTATTTCTTATTGGAAAAATATGCTTTGTATTTGTTTTCGATTCTCAACAAGTCCTTCTGGAACGAATTGAGCTCCACATAGCCATAATACTGCTACATTGACACACAGTCATTCAAGATACAATACCTGAGCCAGGAGTCTAGGGTTAATCTCGTCCTGCCATTCCTTCACTCTGCGAGACAGAGCCGTCTCTTGTGCATACTTTTGTGAGTTGGCTAGGAACAGCTCCTACAGCACATTCAAAATCACACGTGCATATATACATTTAGTCAACATTGCTGTGTCAATAGCTGCTTGGTATGTTAGTAGTAAAAAGATATTACTAAGCCGATTTATTATTTAACATGCATCCTTAAAAATAGGTATATTTCATTATGGGATATTATATATAGCTAGCCAACCACCACTGTGACCACAGGCCATGGCTGTGACCTCTGGCCAGTTCGGGCATCACTGAGGCATGATTTGCAGTGCCTAAGGGATGGGGAGATGATCAAGGGGTTGTTCCCCAGCACAGTAACCTCTGCCAGTTTTGGGAATGACAGGTGTTCTATTCAGGTTCTGCATATGTCTGGCCATTGTGTTCTTAGGGATAGGAGCATGACCAGTAAAAATTAAGAGGTAAAAGGTGAAAATAAATAAATAATTTGAGGTGAAACATTTAGCAATGTTAGCACTTTTAGCAAATTAAAAAAAAGAATCACCGCTTGGCCTTTGTATACTAAAACACTCATTAAGCTGGGATGTGTAACAGATGAACACATGTAAACCAAATCAAACCACTAGTTCGATTGTAGGAGCAAATTAATCATAAACATCTTTTTGGTAGCATGCGTGTCCCTACATACCACACTCTTCTTGACCAAGTCTTCATAGGTGAGTCGGTCTGTTTGCGAGTCTGAAAAAAGAGAGGGAAAGTGTCGTTTAAACAGAACATTGCATTCATTCTCATAAGACCTGCTGTATTTGTATATGTTACCAGATAAGATTGGGTCATGTTCACCAATAGCATCTTCAGGGACATGATCAACAAAGTTCTCATTTTCATGATCTGAGAAGTGCTCATCTAGATGAAACAAATAAATATTGTAGTGAAAAATAAATGCAAATTACAGTGCACAGTACAGAGTTTTTAAATGGAAAGTAGTAGTAGATTAACACAAGATTGAGTGGGTATCCTCTCACCATCCAAATCTGCATGTCTCAGCACTTCATCTTGCACGTCTTGTTTCTCAGGCTCTAAGTAAGTTCTTTTCAATACTTCATCAGATATGTACACACCCTAAAATAGAGAGATGCTCAAGCGATCTCACTCTTATTTCAGATCATTCTTTAGTATTGGCAACATAGACCAATCGGCCAAACAGGATCTGTTTAATCTAAAGGTTAACTCGAAACCTCAAACTATTCCTCAACATTTTTTGTAATGTGGCAAGGTGCATTATCCATTTGCAATGTCGTTGCCATGAAGGGGTACACTGTCAAAGGCATGCCAAATTAACATTCACATGAATGCCAGAAAGGAAAATTCCTACCAGAGAATTGCCCAGAAAATCACACTGTCATAGTTAACACATTTAAGTAATCTGTCAGTGGTTTTACTGTTGGAGCTGATGTGTGTAGAATACAGGTATTTAATCACAATATTATCACACAGACACTTCTGTAACTCCTGTATTGTATGTTTGAACATCACACACAAAGCGTAAATGTATCTGTTTGAACTGCAGTGATCTTGCCAGACTAGACAAAATAAAGCAACGCATTATGTCTAGGCCTAAGGCAAGTATTCCTTAAATAAGCAGCAATCTTACCGTATTCCGTAGAATCTTCTTTCTCACTTTTAGCCGTTGAGTCATCTTGCTTAGGTAAATGTAATTGAATTCTGAAATTAAAAATTAATTTGCTATTTAATGCCTTTTACACTGCACACAGTGGTGTAGTACATACACATAGCTCTAGTTACGAATAATTACCAGGATAACGCGGCCCATTCTTAAGTTTGCGGTCTGCGCTTTCATCTATAGGATAAAGAAGCATTAGAAGGTAAACTAGAAAGGTCATACTGGTACAACTGCCAAATCTAAGATCAGTCTACTGGCAGGTTTCCACTGCTTGAATATACCTCTTTGTTCTAACTAATAAACTATTTTAAGAAGACTAAGAGAGAAGTCTTAACTGAATCCAAACTTACTTAAAAAGTGTTGACGATGTGCTATAGACAAATTCAAGACAAGGCAGGAATTTGACTAAAAAGCACTTTTTGTTTCATATTATTATTAGTTATTACATAACTGTCACTAGCATGTGATATTTGACAGGATACCACAAGACAACACAAAATACATAAATGAAAATAAATATGAAAACTGGTAGCATCAAATTCTATATTCGATAACGCTTCAATTTGAATCGTTTATTATAAGTGTTGTGCTTCGTATTATACACATCATTAGTACCACACAACCCTCATTAAAAAAGCAATTGGAAATGTAAGTACTTGATTTCTTTTGGCATCAAATGTGCTTAATGGGTTAAATGGAAAGCATTTCTAAGCAAACCAGTCGGTGTAATATTATATAGCTATTTATTTTATACACCCTGAGAGTTTAATTGGGAAATTGGTCATTTTAACAGATGTTTAGGAAGAAGTAATAAGTTAAAATGAAAATGTGAATTTGTATCATTTTGTTTGTTGCTGAGAGTAGAAATTTAACAGTGATCAGTATTAGACCAATTAATTGGCCGGCTGATTAATACAATTACAAATTACTGGAATTAGATGATGCCGGTATTCAAAGTTAGTGAAGAAAAAGCCGCAAAACATGCCTGTTTCCTGCATTAAATCTTGCAGCTCGTAAACTGGGACTACTGAGTGACCAAAAACAAAGAGATGCTGAGAGAATATTCAGTGAGGGTGAGGTCATTTATGACAAGATGAAAACTTTGTTTCCAGCATTACAACTGCTGCTCTTAACTGGAACTGGGATTACAAAAAAGGGAAACAAAAAGAAGCTGCTATCATATGCACGACTCAAATATGTTACTCTAAGCAGTGTTGCTGTTGGTATCTGGTAATAAATGTTGTCAAGTTTAAAAAAAAAACCTTTGCTCTCTAAATATCAGCGTTGCCCATAAAAAACCCATATAGGTAGACCACTGTAAATCTAAAGCAGGGGTGGCAGCATTATTTCCTCTAAGAGGCTGCATTACTAAATGTACAGTTTGCTGCGGCTTAGGCATAATAAATGGTTATAAATGAAAAAAATTACTATATAAAGTCAGTGTCTCTATTAAATTCTACAACACTGAATTAAAGAGCACTTTAAATAAATATGCATTCTTTCATGAAATCATTCAGTATTTCAGTTCACAGTTATTAAAACTGACTATACAGTCTACTCTCACACAATTAAAAATGACCTGCCCACACTCACTCAACTCACCACACACAATGCCTCTGTTAAAAATGCAATGAAAATTCCAAATCTCGTTTTCATCACATTCATGGAATTTTGTTTAAGTTTAGTAACATCACCACCCTTCCTAACGATCGTTAAATGTTATGCTGTCAGCTGCCAGGCTGATGACGCGAGTCAAGTTCACACCCAGCAGTAAATGCTTGGGGCATGTTAGTACACATGATAAAAAGCTGGCAACATTTTCTTACGTAACGATTTTTTTTATAATCAAATCTTCTGCAAGTTAAATGCTTAGCTTTAGGATTTCATATGAAAGTCTTTTTAGACTTGTTTGTGCCATACTGTATGTTGGACACCCCGATATGAAAGTTACACATTAAAATGTGTTTATACGAGGCCCTTTATCATAAATAACAAATTATCCAAAAAACATACAAATAATTCAATAACATACAGTAACTCCTGTGGGTCAGAAGCAAGAGTCAGCTGCTGGAAATAGCGGCAACTGAAGACCAGAATGAAGGATGGCGTATTTATGGAACCCTGCTATGGACAGGCACTTTATCTAGGGTGCACCCCTGTCTGCATACAGTGAGTTCAAGGGTGCAGCAGCTATGCTGGCACTGAGTTCACCAGTAGAGTAAGTGTTTTCACTTTCCATCCACTACTCACTAAACTACATGAGATTTTTCAACACTCCATAACAGAATTAATTTTGTGTTAATACTCTTGGCCATCTGTAGGGTAATCTAAGTGTTAATGTAAGTGCTAATGTGTAATAGGCCCCACGATGATACAGAATAGATATGAAATATATAATATCCTAACCTCATGAGTTCATGTTACATTTAACTCATGGTGCATTTATCGGAACATATCACCATTGTTAATCACTTACAACTCCATTAATGCATATAATACAGTGTGGCTTTTCAAGGGGTTTGGAATGGATTAATACAATTCACATAATTTCTTCTGGGAAAAAATGGCTCTGTATTAGTCATTTTCTGGAATTAATGAACAATGAGAACAGGAGTACCACCTAATATTAGATAGTGTGATAGTAAAAGTTTTGTCCATAATGAATCACGTTGTACAAGCAATGATTTGTGACTTATGTAATTTCAGTGCATTTAGTCCAAAGAGTGCATTTTTGTATGTTTGCAGCCAGATCGTCCTCAACTTGTATATACAAGTCACTTGTATTCCCAAAAGGTGATATTTATGCAGCTAACGAGCAGAATATATCAAATAGGGCAAGCAACATTTAATCAAACTTTTACTCAAAATAGCTGAAAATATTTGACTGTCTAGACCCATCATAAGTAGGGTATACATTAATTCCATAGGTAATTGTGAGAAATATCAGCCACTAACCTGGGTTTACAGTGTCAGTAGAGTGGTAAAAAAATCTAAATGACAATTAAACTTACAAGCACTAGAACACCACCCCCAAAAGTCCTGTAGCTTAGAAGGGCCTTTCCTTTTTCTTTTGCCTGATTCTTCTAGGCCTGCTGGTACATTGTAGCACTTTCCTGGTGCATGATAGCAAAGTTAAATACAACAGAGTCAAACAATAAAACAATGAAATACTCTATAATATTAAGTATATATGACATTTAATATCTTTATAAACATTTCTCACCTGTTTTTAGAGGTTTATCCTCCCCTGTGTTTTCATATGGATCATGCCATTTCCAAGGATCCACAAACTCCTAAAGGTAAATATACTTATGTTAATATACTAAGCTACTTTAATATTATTTAACAACATGATTTTACATCACATTATTACATGAGCAGATGATTTAATTGACATAACTGCATAGTGCCTCAGTTACATGCCAAAAAAACATATATGCGCATACAACATGCCTTAACTAGGGCCTTATGAAAGCAATTAACTTTTTTACCCCCAAACATCATAACACATTTTTATTGGATTTTTTTTCACCATGCCGAGTATAAGGTTTTTAAGCTTTTTTACACTAGGATTATATTATGATGCACTGTGACGCGACGTATACTGCAGTATATATTGCAAAAATCCACCTAGTTCACTGAAAAGATCAAAAGCAGCTATACAGTGTACAATCTTAGTTGCCTTAATACATATTACATTGATAATTCAGCTAACAAATTGAGTCAAAACACTATTGATAAAGCTACAGCAGCGCATATTTGAGTTTACGTCCCATGAAAAATGTGTTTTTTCTTTGTGCACAAAAATCAATATTTTTATCTAAAATTCAATGTGGTATACTATGAAAATAAATACTGTGATATAATGCTGTAGCTGTTTTCCAGCACAGCCCTAAATTAAATTGCTGTTAGAATATTACTAACATCAATAATTATATAAATTAAAGTTGTAAGAACAAATAAGGAGAGGTTCGGGATGTGTAACTATAAATAAAAGTAAAATTAGTGACTTCAATAATTCTGCTGTGCCCTGGATTTTGCAATTAACTGCCAAAATGTACATTGTCTGGACAAAATTGGAAAGGTTTCTAAGGACTTTAATCTGCATTTGAAAAGTCAGCAAGTAATGCATGTATTTAATTTCTAATATTTAAAACAACAAATATAAAAACTTAACTTAATGCCTAGAACTAAACTCCTACGGTATTCTTCTATTTTTTATTATTATTACTAGCCTGTAGACCATGCAACATGGTCACATTTTTATAAATCTCAAAAGCATACCCCATTGGTTTAACACCTGCAGTAAAATAGATTAAAGGCAAATAACATGGTATGATTGGATAACTGAATTGACATATTCAACCTGCTGTTGTTTGGGCTCCACAGAAACTGGCTGTACTATAGGCCTCTCCCTTAGCATTCTCTTCTCACTGGAGGCCTTGTAGGAAACAAATGAAACCATTTATTATATAGTTCTGGCTCCCATACATTGTTCAGGTAAACCCATGTTTGCTTAATGCACATAATACAAAATTAATATAGGTTCATAATTACGACACCCTAAAGAACATTACATGTACCATTTCATTGTTCTGCTTAAAATCAACACATTAAAATATGGCAACCATAAAAAGAATTTACTGTTCCAGGAGCATTTACTGTTGGGAGGTATACTGGTATATATCAGACAAAATACAAAAACATCTGCAATTGGCAAAAACACACACACACACACACACACACACACACACACACACACACACACACACACACACACACACACACACACACACACACGGGGTTGGGGGTTGATTAGATGAGTAAGCCTGACCCAGTAGTAGCGTTATTAATTCCTGTCGGTCTCTCACCTCCGGAGCTACGAAGTTGGCGGTGTAGCAGGGGGTCAGCAGAAGCCCGTTGTCGCCCCTCAGCTGTTTGGCGAACCCAAAGTCGCAGATACGGATGGAGTCGGGATTCCCCGAATCGTCCACATACAGGATGTTGCTGGGCTTCAGGTCCCTGTGAACCACCTGCACCCACACCGACAAAATGCTTCCTTAAATCACGTAACCATGCAACCATGAGCAGACTCGCTGTGTCATTATGGGATAGTTATCAATGTAGTACCGATACAAGAACCAATATTTAATACAGAAAATACAGACAAAAAAAACCTGATCACGTTACACAAAGCTGTAGCTCGAGAAAAAACTCACAATAGTCTGAGAATTACAAATGTTACAGTTAAAAATAAAGTGGGAATATTTTAATAAAAGTCTTAATATTTATCAAATCAAATCGTAATATTTTAAGAAAAAAAGTTGCAGTCATTCAAGAAAAAAGTCATATTTATAGAAAAGAAATAATACTTGAAGAAAAGTCCTAATATTTATAGAATAAAGTCTAAATAAAATCTGAATATTTATAGAATCAAATCGTAATGTTTTAAGAAAAAAAGTCGTAATATTTTAAGAAAGAACGTTGTAATATTTATAAAATTCAGTCTAAATAAAATCTAAATATTTATAGAATCAAATCGTAATATTTTAAGAAAAAAGTTGTAATATTTATAAAATTAAGTCTAAATAAAATCAGAATATTTATAGAATAAAGTCTTAATATTTGAAGTAAAGTCATAATATTTTAGGAAAAAAAGTCGTAGTAATGTAGGAAAAAAAGTAATAATATTTATAGAATAAAGAAAAAATATTTAAACAAAAGTCCTAATATTTATAAAATAAAGTCGTAATATTTTTTTTTAAGTGGTAATATTTTAGGAATAAAATCGGATTATTTGAAGCATAAAATCTGAATATTTATAAAATAAATATAGTCGTAACATTTTAAGAAAAAAAGTTGTAATATTTATAGAATTAAGTCTAAATAAAATCTAAATATTTATATAATAAAGTCGTAATATTGTTCTTTAAAAAGTGTTAATATTTTAAGAAAAAAAGTCGTAATATTTGAAGAATAAAATTGGATTATTTGAAGCATAAAATCTGAATATTTATAAAATAAAGTCGAAATATATATATTTTTAAAGTTGTAATATTTATAGAATAAAGTCATAATATTTTTTTTAGTGGTAATGTTTTAAGAAAAAAAGTCGTAATATTTATAGAATTAACTCTAAATAAAATGTGAATATTTATAAAACCAAATTGTAATATTTTAAGAAAAAAGTCGTAATATATAAAAAATAAAATCGGAATATTTTAAGAATAAAGTCATAATATTTTAAGAAAAAAAGTCGTAGTAATGTAGGAAAAAAGAAATAATATTTATAGAATAAAGAAAAAAATATTTGAACAAAAGTCCTAATAATAAATAAATTTATAGAATAAAGTCGTAATTTTTTTTTTAAGTTGTAATATTTTAAGAAAAAAGTAATAATATTTGAAGCATAAAATCCGAATATTTATAGAATAAAGTCGTAATATTTTAAGAAAAAAAGTTGTAACATTAAAAAAAAAAAAGCCGTAAATTTGAAGAATAAAATTGGATTATTTGAAGCATAAAATCTGAATATTTATAGAATAAAGTCGTAATATTTTAAGAAAAAAGTCGTAGTCATTTGAGAAAAAAGTAATAATATTTAAGGAAAATAAAGTCATAATATTTGAAGAATAAAGCTAACATTTTAAAAATGAAATCTTCTGAATAAAGTCCTAAATTACGACATTCCAGTAATAAATACTTAATAATAATAATAATCTACATCGATTTATAATGTATAGACATACATAAACCATGCCCCTCTTCCTTTGCCCTTTGCCCGTGCCCTTTGCCCGTGCCCACTCTCACCCCCTGGCAGTGCAGATAGTCGACGGTTTTGGTGATGGTATAAAGCACGGCACTGGCCTCACGCTCCGAGAAAAACTTCTGCCTGAGGATCCTATCGAGGAGCTCACCGCCTTTCATCAGCTCCATCACTAGGTACACGAACCGCCCCTCATCATACACCTGATACACACACACACACATCATGCTCAGGTCCACACACTGCTCTGTACGGGTATGGGTACGGGTACGGGTACGGACGCTGTACTCACATCCTTTAGGGTGATGATGTTGGGGTGCTGCCCGTACCGCATCAGAATCTCAATCTCCTCAGAAGGATCTCGCTTACTTTTGTCAATAATCTGAAACATCAGCAGCACAAATGTTAGTCCCAATACTTTTGGCCACGTGTCTGCCCAGGTCTGTACGCTAAGCGGTTATTCTTTTTATAGAATACCGATACAGAATGTAGGTTTCCTGTATAAAAACATCTACAGAAAGAACGTTTACGTTATTTATTTACTATACTAAGCGCTTATTATCAACTCCTTTCTTAGAATCAGGACCAGGCGTTTGAGCGCCCTCTTCTGGTACAGCAACGTTCTCTCACTTTTACGGCGAACTCCATGGTGGTGACCCTGTGGACGCAGCGCTTGCATATGGAGTACGAGCCGACCCCGATGTCCTCCTTTAGCTCGTAGACGTCTGAGAACAGAGTCGAGCCGCTGTGCATCTGCAGAACCGAACGATAACACAGCAGCTTTAGTGGCGGTTCTGTTGGGCGGAGCTTCAGCCCGGACCGTGGAACCCGTACCTGTACGATGGGGAGGATGCTGACCAGCGCCGAGCTCTTGCTCTCCTCCAGCGACACCGGGGCGACGAAGCTGAAGCCTTTGAAGAGCTGGTGAGCGTTCGCACTGGGGGGGATCCCCGGGGAGTCTGCACGCCCAAAAAACATCAAAGCCCAGCGTTAGAGGAGACCTTTAACACACCAGGAGGATCACAGAGTGCACCAGCTCGTACCTTTCGGGGTTTTGGCTGTGAATTCGGGGTCGAAGCAGAAGGTGTCGTCCGGTTTTCCCGTCGCTGGTTTGAACGGAGGCTGAAGTTCACACCGGTACAGTTTCTGTACGAACAAAGGGGCACCCATAGGTCAACAATACCACAGCCCGCTGGGATGCCTGCTATTTATAGGTCAGGGCATCAAAATTAGCAAAAGTGTCTCACGGAAGAAAACCATTAAACCATTTCTTGTTCCTCGGATGTTTCTACTTAAGAATCTACTGAGGAGGGAGGAAAAAAAAATACAAATAAATCTTTATTTTTCA
>JAUZSU010006625.1:0-11333 GCA_034780255.1 Parotocinclus maculicauda
GCCTTGCTCAAGAACCCAACTGTGGCAGCTTGGCAGAGGTGGAATTTGAAACCTGGACATTCTGGTCCAGAGTCCAGTACCTTAACCGCTAGGCTACCACAGTCCACATGTTCAAGTGGAAATGCATCATGTGACCAAAAGTATGTAGACGCATTTCCCAAGTCGTGATCTGTTACTTTACCCTGCTTATCCTGCTCCCAGATTCATACAAGAAAAGCAGCATTTATGGGATCTCCATAGACAAACAAGATGCAGCAGAATTGTTTAAATGCCTCAGTGACTCCAAATGTTTCCATTTAGGCAGTCAGGTCTTAAATTGTACTCCTAAAACACAGTGAGTGAAGAAATGGTTTACCACTTTGATGAAGAGCCTGGCTGGCTTGCACAAAGCCCTGATGTTATCTTCATCAGAAATCCTTGAGTTGAAACACAATTTTGTGACCCCAATTACTAGTTGATATGAAAACTTGCCATTTAAAATATAGGACTGTCAGTGTTAGATATGTCATAGGTGTGCTTGCATATTATGGGCTTATAACTTACTGTTTATCATGCAGACATGAACCCTATAAACAAGCACTTATAGATATAAGTATCCGTTTGCACTGCTGTTATGGGATGTTGTGTGTGATTGTGGCGTTAAGACAAAAATACCAGTTTCTCCAAGAATAATAATGTGTTAGAATATTTTTGGGGACTAAAGAAAGCTGGACGTTACACAATCAATGCCTTGCAGACATTACTTTGTTCGTCATTTCCACACAGACTATTACAGATTGTCTGTGGTTACAGTATTTAATAGACATGTCTACAAAACTGAACAGAACAACTGAAAGGCATCTGAACAGTATTCATTAACAGATAAGCAAAAATTTCACATAAATAATGTGCTTTATTTGACTAAAACAAAATAACACTATAGTATAATTAAAAAAACCATAATAACAGCCAGGTTGGTGATACACTTGTTATTTCAGTCTAATAATTAAAAAATGCAATGCTTACAGTGGTGCTTAAAAATTTGTGAAGCTTGTATTATTTTATATATTCTTGCATAAAAACACAATCGAAACTTAAGAGACAGAACTGAATTCAACTAAATGGGACGCAAATATTATATTTGGTCATTTATTTATTGAGGAAAATGATCCAATATTATTTACATATTTATGTGAAGCAAAAGTATTTTCACTACTCCTTAACAACTCCTTTTTTGAAATCTCCATTATTTGTTCCATGATACACAAACGTGTTGTGAAGATCAGACTTTGATACTTCTTTAAATACTAGTAGGTGCCCATTTGTGCCCATTTGTTTTCATCTCATTTATAGATAATGATTTTTCAAATGGAAGAATCTAGAAGTAAATTTAATAAAAAATCAGCAACTTCATCAATTGCTGTCATCAATTTGTGTAATTGACGTGGTATAAGTATGTTTTCTCAGTTGTTTTTTTTGTTTAACCAAATCCTGCATTTGAGCCTGTTTGGCTAAAGAAAGTGAACCAAATCCTTCTTGATGTCTGTGTTAAAATTTCTAATCACAACTGACACCCAAAATAACTTTCACTTATCATAATTCACACTGGATTTAAATTAATATATATTTATTATAGACATTGCCCTGTGTATTGTGCATTTAAGAAAAAAACACCCTAATTTGCATATTCGTTTTGTAAAATGAATTATATAAATTGTCCTTGAAGTCTGTTTGTTTAACTTTTTTCTTTGGTTTCGTCACAACTGTAGCTGCTACAGTTTATACCTGTCGTACCCTTGATATGAAATTGACAAGCATAAAATGACTTTCACTCCTCATAAATCACATCACTGTTCCATAATTAATATCTATTAATCAACTAATGTGCATTAATTTCACCCTGTATTTGCATAAATTAAAATAAAAACATTCCGAACTGAATGTTCATTAAATGAAACACATGAGATATCAAAAAATGTTGAAGGTTAACTAAATATGTTTGACATTTATGTTCAAACTTAGCTATGCTCTCCTTCCTTGCCCAGATTGTGTATCAGATTATACATGCAATGGTCTTCATTTCAACACACAGTTGGCATTTACATGTACAGCATTCAGCAATGTCCCCTGTTTAAAAGTGGTATTTAAATGTTCCAACTTAAATGGTACAGTCCAAGCAATGTTGAGGTTAAGGGGTTGAGGACCTTGTTGAGGAACCAACAGTGTTAACATGGCAGTGCTGGGACTTGAATCCTGGACCTTCTGGTCAACAGCACCACAGTCTCAGACGTTCTACAAATGACTTTTGTTCTTCTGATGTTCTCCAATGAATCTACAGTATATTTGCACTGACTATTGCACCTTCAAGTGGAAATCATGGGATGGTGGTAGGCTAGCGGTTAAGGTACTCATATGGAATGCTGATTGTGCTTCATTATACCATATAAAGATCTGGCAAAAGGTTCTAAAACAAACAGCAGAAAACTTAGTAAAAACCAAAATTTCTGCCATTATCAAAACTTTACGACAGTACTAAAGATGATCAAAGGTTAAGGTTATTTTGATGATACAACAGATACAGGTTAGAATTAAAGTGTTAGAATTTAGAATATCTCTTGCTTCCCGAGATTAGGAAATCCCCCCTGGTCAATGTGTTTTATTCATATTTTAGTGTGTCCAGTTACTGGCAGCTCTGATTACTTCCAAGCTCTGGAATGAGCCGGACTTCTTTTCTCCTATGATGATGTTTCAAGATGTGGATCACTGAGCATTCAGACAGGAGGAGGAATGATGGAAGAACTGTCAGGGTCACCACTGGGTGAAGGCCATGACAACTGATTTATGTTGTCGCTTTAGAATGTCAGAGCGCACCCATTTTTGTAGACCTCAGAATTCACCTGTCTTCTGGAGTCTTTGTCCAATGCCATGACATTTTTTCATCCACAAGTATTTTCTTTTTGCAGAAAAAAAATGCAATAAAGCCACGTTTGTGACCTGGGCCACTTTCAGAGCAGGTACCAAATCCCATCCGATATGTGTCCTATATTAGGCAACTTGGCCATAATCTAAAACGTAAGAATGGATTTTCTGCGGCATTTACATTTAGTCATTCAGTAGATGCTCTTATCCAGAGCAGCGTCCATCTGGTACATTCGTACAATCCAAACAATTATGGCTTAAGGACCTTGTACAGGGAGCTTTGCCAAAGTGTGATTTGAACCCTAGACTTTCCGGTCCATAACTGTTGGACCACAACAGTCCCACACAGAGCACTGTTTAGCAATGTGGGCTGTTCAAATGCGTGTCCTGCTTCATATTCTTTGAAGAAGAACATGACCAATTGGCGCTTTTGGTAAATAGAGACCACATTTTAAAAATGGGATAACCTGTCAAAATATCGGATTAGAGCATCAAAGCCATTTTTACCTGCAGAATGTAGCCACTGAAGCAATGAAACCCCAGTCATGTTCCATGAACCATTCAGTCATGACTTGTGACATGTGACGTGCTGCATTATCATAGTGAAGGTTTAACATGAGGGTGGATTAACACGCTGTGATGTTCAGACACTCTGACACTACTGAAACCACCTGCCTCCACTGGTCATGTCAAATCAGTAGCAGCTCCTGTTTAAAACAATTAGTGTGGCAGACGCAGACTGGCGAACCATATTATCAACCCAAATTGTTTAAGAAATGATTAATTTATAATTGACTGTACTGTAATGCTCACTGGAAAAATCAGATAGAAACTGAACACATGACTGTGTACCAGTAAGGCAACTTTAATGGAAGAGGTATTACAGATTTTTCGACCTAATTAACAAATGCCTGAACAACACTGGGTAGAAAGTAGTTCCACAAATCAGTATGTTGAAATCAATGAATCAGTAAAAATTCCTTTAAGGTGCTGTGGAGCAATGACACACCCTGCCCCCAAACTATGCTAGGCTGCATACCTGCACATGTGAATTACCCATACCTGCAGCAAATATAATGGTTCCATTATTTTACCACATTCTGATCCTTCTAACAGTACTATGGCAAACAGAATGGCTAAGCGTTCCACCTGATGGTCGCCAGATTTCACTGAAAGGTGCTAGTTGAAGATTTTAGTCATAGTTTGGCTTCTGGTGAAAGGTGTTGCCTTATTATCTGCATCTGTCTCAGAGACTGCAGCTTGTTTTGTTCCCTGCAGCTTGAACTTGTTTACTGTTCCATCATACAGTATGGCTCATGGCATATGTTTATTTTTAGCTTGCATACTGTACAGTCTTATGGTGTTAGCAAATTGCGATTGTACTGCTGAAAGATTATTATTGTGGCTCTTATGTGGAAGACCTCTTTCTAATTTGTCATTCTGATGTTAATTCTTAATTGGCTTTAGCTGTATTGCTGTTTGTCCAGTTTGTCCTTTTTCATGTACAGATATGCCAAGGTCTTAAGAATGATAAATTATTGGAAATAAAATTTCTTCTTTCTCCAGACGTTGCACCCATAACAATTGGTCAAATTAAGAGTTTTGACATACGTGTTTTTTACTGCATGATATGTTGGCATTTTGGGTACATACTTTTCATAAATGCTAAATTACTTAACATTAGCTGCATGCAAAAGTAGAAACTACGGGCACAAACTACAAAATGGAAATGGAGTGGTTTGTACACTACTAAGTGCTGTACAGGCTTCACCTACGTAAACCAAAAAGTGCCAAAGCGTCGGTCATTTGACTGCTGTTACTTAACAGCAAGCTGAATTTACTTACTTAAAGGTTTAAAATGGTTAAAAGGCGATATGTAGATATTTCGTTATTTAACTGGGCAGCACGGTTGTTCAGTGGGTAGCACCGCTGCCTTACAATCCCAGGGTGTAGCGGCCTGTGTCCTTTCTGTGTGGAGTCTGCATGTCTTTCCTATGTGTGCATGGGTTTACTCCAGGTACTCCGGTTTCCTCCCACAGTCCAAAGACATGTTAGGTTAATTGGTGTCTCTAAAAAGTGGCCCTTAATGTGTGACTGTGTGCGTGACTAATATTTATAACATTTGAAGCTTCAGATTCTGTGTAGGTGACTCCATGTTTCGCTGTAGTTTAAATTAAATCTGACCACAAATGCAAGCTTTTTGAAATCGCAGCCATCCTCTACTTCTTCTTCATATAGTGTTTTTCCTTGTCCAAATGATGTCTTGATTTCCTACAACCTTCTTTTATTCTAACATTTTTACAAGCACTGCCAGTTTTGTGTTCTCTGACTCTTCAACTGCTTGCCTTCACTTGTCACTTTAAAAAAATCCTGACATGTCTCTCCCCTTTGCACATCTTTATTCTTTCTATTCTGTGGATTTTTGTCAATTTAGCCACTCTCTGTATGTCTGACTGCTGTTTTTGGCTTGTTTCCTTAGGAAGTTCTATTACATCACGCTGCTGCGGGACCCGGTATCCCGGTACCTGAGTGAGTGGCGACATGTGCAGCGCGGTGCCACGTGGAAGACCTCCCTGCACATGTGCGACGGCCGGACTCCCACACCCGAGGAGCTTCCTTCTTGTTATGAGGGTGCGGACTGGTCAGGCTGCACCCTCCAGCAGTTCATGGAGTGCCCGTACAACTTGGCCAACAACCGGCAAGTACGCATGCTGGCCGACTTGAGCCTGGTAGGCTGCTACAACGCATCGACGCTGCCTGAAAAGCAGCGCGCACGCCTCCTGCTAGAGTCGGCCAAGAAGAACCTACGTGACATGGCCTTCTTTGGTCTGACCGAGTTCCAGCGCAAGACACAGTACCTGTTCGAGCGCACCTTCCGCCTCCGCTTCATCCGACCATTTGTACAGTTCAACAGCACGCGCGCAGCCGGCGTGGACCTGGACGAGGGCACGGTGCAACGCATCGAGGAGCTCAACGAGCTTGACATGCTTCTGTACGACTACGCCAAGGACCTGTTCCTGCAGCGCTACCAGTACACGCACATGCTGGAGAGGCGTGAGCAAAGGATGATGCTCCGAAATAGAGCCACTTTTCATAGTTTTGCACGGGACGACGGCGCAGGGGGAGAGGGCACGGCACGCCTGCCCACAGAGGACTATATTAACCAGATTGTAAGCGGATGGTAGCCCAGGGAAGCTCTCTTCAATGAAAGAGAGATACAAAGATGGACAGGATGGAGGTTGTAGGCGGAGAAGCCATCTTTTCTCCGGAGGGATTATTACGGACGCCTTTTCCTGGAAACTGAAAAGAAATTTCAGATGCAGCGGTACAAGGAGGACGTTGTCAAAAAGGGAACATTATGGGTTCTTTCCCCAGGAACCTTAAAGGAACCTTTCATTCAGCCCATATGGAAAGAGAGGGGTCATTTATACACTCTTTTTTTCCGGCAATCTTTGAAGAGTAAAGTGCAGAGACAGATAGAGAAAGCACCTCACAAAGAGTGGAATCATTATGGACACACTTTCTCTTTCCACCACAAATAAGGTATAGGCTGTAACCAGACCTGCAGGAGAAAGTGGTTATTGAGGCGACTGAGGGTTTAGAGTGCACACTGGCAGTTCTATTCTTTTTCTCCTCTCGTTTCGAAACAGCCGAGCACACAGCCACCTTCCCTTTTAGAAAGAAAAGGCAAATTCGAAAAGCCTGTGCTCACTCGGCCAATAAAGTGTTCTCTTGCAGAGGTGTAACGCAATTCTGCAGAGCTTAGTTTTGTATAAGAATAAGAGAAATCGCTGAATAAACAGTTTCAGGAAAACCATCCAAATATCGGGGATATACAGAACGTTTTGTATCCCGTGTATAAATCTGCTGGGGTTTTTGTTTGTTTTGTTTTTAAGTTGATGTGAAATGCAGAGCGACTGGAAATTTCCACATGAGATTATTACTAACAGATGCTGTGACTGAGTGTGTTTGTAGAGAGATATATATGTTAATATATAATGCAGCCATGGCCTTGGGGGTTTTCCTGTATATGTTCCTATCGTTGCGCGAGCTTGAATGTACGAGACGCCCAACGGATACGGCGTTTCACTCGCAGACGTTTGCGGCGAAACTTTAGACTGCTAAAGAAGAACTGATCGGTCGCTGTAAAGTCGTCCAATGACTACAAGTCAAGAGTAGCTAACGGACAACATTACCATTTTTCTTTCGGGAAAAGCATGAACTCCATGCACGTGTGAGTGATTGAATAAAAGCGCGCGACTGAATGTATAATTGCGTGTGCTAGGGCTGTCGGTGTAACAACCACCAAACTGTTTTGAGTTTTGATCGATTTTTTTCCCTTATTTTCAGCTTTTCAAACAATCACTAACACTACTATGCTAAATCTCTTAATACTAACGCCAAATACTAACAGCTTTTTGAGAAAGATGCACCACATCAATTAATAAAAGCACTTTAGATGAGCCTTAGTTCCTATTCTTTCATACATAGACCAGGTTTTGTTTTAGTACCATTACAGATACAGTACTCAGCTGGAAAACTTATCTAGAGTGAGTGATTAGCAATTTCCTCATGCTAGCACAGTTAGCCTAACCTGCTACAGTTAAGAGCTACCCTGCCAAAAAACACAGCATGGTTTGTGGTACGCTGGTCAAAAAGCAACAACAGGCAAGTTCCATGTTGAAACAAATAAGTTACTCTGCTGCTGGTTTAGCTGGTGAATTCACAAGGCCATGCTGGTAAAGCGTCCAGCAAATTGTTGGTAAATTGTCAAAAATACAAAACATGCTGATCTTTTCTGCCAAAGCAATGTAAAAAAAAAACCATATGATTTACCTGATGTATTAAACAACAGTACAGAAAGCAGCAACAACGACTTCAGTACACCTAAAGTACATTACTGACTAAAACCACTCAAATTTGTTTCCCCGTTTTAACATTACTGAGTTTTTGCAACCAAATCAGTCGAAATTGATGAACATTAATTGCTTGCTACTTTATTTAAATAATCAGATGTTCAAAAACTACTCTGCTCACAATAATTAGGGAATATTTATCATTTTTGTGAGCAGTAGAGATGTAGATGCCAGGCAGCTTTTCACTGTAGGCTTGTGACATCATAGTGTAAACGCTACTCTGCTACGGAGTTGCATTAGCTAGTTTGGTTTGAACTCAACTTTCATAACTGCCATTGTCTTCTCATACGTCCCACCATTAGCACCATAGAAACAGGAAGGATAACAGCCTGTGATGTACGTGATGTGCTCAGAATGTCTAGAATTTTTTTCTCAAGAACAAAATAGAGAATGGCAAAAATGTAGCCTAACGCACCATAAGTGATACGGGGAGGAATAAAGTTGCATGCCTCAATACAGTGACGCACTAATTTTAATTCCAACAGTAAGCAAGCATAGCTAGTTTTCCTATTACTTGATCTTCTTAAACATCCACTGTGGGTTTATTAAACTTTTTAACAAATCTGCCAACACTACCTATCGGCTCTCATTGGCTCTATGGTAAAATCTGTTCGATTCAGAAGCGACATTGTTGTCGTATGGGTAGAATTATTGTGATTATTTTCGTTATCATCATTCTTATTGTTGTGAATTATTGGGACGTTTTTAGCAATGCCCCCTTTGTAGATAAGAACATTTCGAGTCCTCAACGTACCCTAACACATCAAATCGTCTTTTGTTTCCTAACTGCACTGGAATCTGATATAAATATTATAATTAATACAAACCTGCAACGATATATTGAACAAAACACAACTTCTGCACTAGCCCAAAATATGCATTAAAGCTACGGTTCTAAACTGACCTAACACCTTGTGGAATGCAAACATTTGTTATATCTCTAAACATTAGCTACAGTTGATTCTTTAACATTTGTACATTTTCCACTATGCTTCGCTTTATTTGAGGTCCAATAAACAGAATTATGGGACTCTTTCTCTGAGAACGGTATATCAGATGCTGTTTTAACATGGACAGTCCTCTTATAGCAGGGTTCTTAGGCTGTCCTAAAATGCTCTCTATTTAGGTTGCTACTTTCTAATTAAAATGGACCACCATTTCCAGGAAAAAATGTACTGTGAAATTTGATAGTAGAACCATGAAGTGACCAAATTACCATCAAAATCCATAGTAGAACTGTGAAATAATTTATGGTCAGTTCATTGTCAACCAAGTTTACAGTTGTACTATGAAGATTTGACAGTGGAACCATGACATGGCAAAATTATCATCAAAAATTCTTAGTAGAACTGTGAAAGTTCTCATTAAAACTTTCAAGCAATTTTACAGTTTGACTATGAAATTTCACAGTACATTTATCCTGGGTTGGTGGAGGATTTATTTGATATATAAAGTCTGATTAAATATAAAACCTGCTTTAGCAGTCTTATGGTTACATTCTGCTAAAATCTTTTGTTGGTTAGCACAATCTATATGAGGAGCAAACATGAATCAAAAATGTGTTAAATCTGGGTGCCCTGTGGACCAGTGGTAATTCGCTAGCCAAGCCACTTTCCTGGTTTGTAACAGCGACCACCTTCCGAGCTCCGAGATATGGACTGGTGCACCAACCAGTTTACGCTTTGCCTGTACCTCATTAATTCCTGCATGGGTTCTAGACAGCATAATCAAAGGACCCCAGCCATTGTAATGTGGGGGTAGAACCTGGGGGAAATAGATTTGGTACCTTGAGGCATTAATTAGAGCAGAATTGAGTTATATATTTAATTTTTTTCCCTATAGACTTTGATGTCTCAAACAAACAAAACATAATTTGACTGTGCTGCCATTAGACTGCACATCTGAGAAATGAAGGTAAAGTTTCATATCCCACCTTTAAAGGACTTTTGAACAGACATAACATAAGTACAAACCAGACATGTTTGTAAAACAGATCTACATAATATAACATTGTTTCAAAAAGTCTAGTTTGAACAACCCGATTGTAGCACAGCGTGCATGATCCGTTGAAGTGTTGCCAGGAAAATCATCAGATGTTCTGTGTTTTCTGTGATGAGAGGAAATCAGAACTGTGACAGCCCTAGAGTGTGTGTTGATACGAGTGTGTGATTAAGAGGCTCTCCATGTTTGATTGCTTTTAACAAGCTTTGTTGATGACTTTGTTTTCTGTTGTTTGTACTTAAAGCTCATCTGACGTTAGCAGTTCTCTCTGCCAGTCCATTCTCTTTGATTTGTCACACCCGTTCTGAGGGCCCCACACTTCAGTCCCTCACACATTCCATGTAATCAAGCTCAGTATCACAAAGACCGCTACTGAGGCAATCCTGAGTATGGCAAAGCGAGGGTACGTGTTCTTATCGATCCTAAATGAAAGCTTCTTCTGACTAATGAGAGTGTGTGGAATATTATGTAGCGTGTGCGTATTATGTATTTGTGTGAGAAAGCAATGAATATGAGGCATTTAAAAAAATGTCTCGGCTTGATTTTCAAACCATATTGTATATTGTTGTATCATACGAGTACTTCTGTTATTCCTGCTAATTTGATCTTAAAAGCTACCAATAAAGACAGGATTTTTTTTTTAAAAACTGCCTCCGTCTTTTCGTTTCACTGATTTCGCGACTGTTTTTCCGGACTTTAGCGATGATTTATGAGTCATCTTTTGGGCTTAATCGTTTTCTCTTCACTGATCATCTTAATTATATTTTTCTGTGAGCCAGAGGTTAAAGTCTTGCTTCTGAAGCCTTTGGATGGATGGATAAGCACTTTGGAAATGGGGAAGGAAGTTTAGACATGTCCTCCTCCAAAGTTCATGTTAAAGACTAGAGATGGAAAGCAGACTTACAGACTTATCTGACGTTTTCCCCAAATTGTGTACGTCTTTTGGCCGTAGCAGTAGGGAAATCAGTCATCTGTTTGGGGTTAGGGTATCAAATAGTTAATTTTCTTTTCCTCCTTTAACCCAACTTTCCTGGTAAGGGTCACTAGATGTCCAGAGTTTAATTTAAAGGATGCAAGGCACAGGCAGGATGTCAGTCCAGCACAGTGCTATGGTTTCTACATTAGCTCATGAGATTTCAACCAGCTTTTCTTCTCTCAGGCATGGTCAAATGTGTCTGAAAGACACATAAATATCTTTTTCCCTTTTCATTTAGGTTACGTTTATAGCTTTTTTTTTTTTTTTACTTGTACAGTCGATTCCGGTTAATTGGACCACCGGTTAATGGGACCAGCTGCTTATTCGGACCAAATTCTAAAGTACCGAAACAAATCCTATAATATACGTGTAATGTTATTCGCTTATTTGGACCAAAATTTCGCCTAATTGGACCAAATAACATGTACAGTATGTAATATCTGTAAAGAAACTCTTTGTCTCTGGCTAACATTTCCATTTACTACAAAAAAAGAAGCCACAAGTCGCCACTTAGCCACTGCAAAAGCAGATCAGCGATTTAT
>JAUZSU010006636.1:0-11333 GCA_034780255.1 Parotocinclus maculicauda
GTTAACGACGTCACATAAAAATCAACCTGAAGTCGCTTATAATAAGCGGACTTGGCAACTGTGGCAAGGAAACTTAAACGGGGTACGTAACACTTCTGGGGCTGTGCTTTACCTTCTGACCACTAGATGTCTCTGTGGTATTCAGTATTTTTATTGTTTCACACACGTTTGCTGTTCAAGCGAGAAGGAAGCTATTGGGGTTCAAGCTGGTATTCGCATAACATCTTATGTAAATGTTTGTGAACCCCTGGTCCTGTGGGGGTCCTGATGATTTTAGAACAGAGTAAGGGGATTTACAAAGTATGTGGAGAAACAGACGGACTACAGTCTGTAAAGGTATAACTACAAAGCGCAGTGACCGCTAAACCTTAAATAAGCACTAAGCAGGATGAAAACTGACAAAGTTCAAAATTTAATAAATGATCAAATAATCTAATCAAATCATGAGGCTTGACTGAATTTTGATGAAACATTTCAAGTTTACAGTCTTATTTTTTATGTCTTCTAGTGGCTTCTTATTTCATATTAGGTTCCACTTGGGTACTTTTTGGCTACACTTACTACTGATTTAACACTTCCTGTCAGCCGTGGGCCTAAAAAGTCTAGAGAGGGCCATAAGCAGTCTAGAAGCCTGGTAATAATGACATAGCGCTACCGCTTCCTGCTACGAAAAGGTCTTACCATGGTGTTAAACCCAGAGCAATCATTCAACCCATTTTATTGGGTGTGTAAACTTGTTCAGTGGGTATAAATAACTGTTACCAGAGCAGATTAAAAGGATTTAATAAAACTAAATGAAAACCTTGTTTCTTTGTCTTCTGTCTGCTTTTTGTTGCTAGTGAAAGCCACCACTCTGTTCAGCAGCCACACGAAGGCCATCGTATGGGGCATGCAGACCCGGGCCGTGCAGGGAATGCTGGATTTCGACTATGTGTGCTCTCGTAATGAGCCTTCAGTGGCAGCTATGATCTACCCCTTCACGTAAGATATCACCATAACCTTTTTTACAACTGTCCTTAGTGACTTTTAAATACTTTACAATAAATTAATGTTCAGACCAACATATCTGCATATCAGCACCACTGCCTCACAGCAAGAAGGTCCCGAGTTCAATCCCGAGTGTAGCTAAAGGGTACCTGGGTCCTTTCTGTGTCAAGTCTTCATGTTCTCCCCGTGTCTACGTGGGTTTAATTTGGGTACTCCGGTTTCCTCCCGCAGTCCAAATACATGCGTGTTAGGTTAATTGGTGTCTCTAAAGTGGCCCTTAATGTGGGACTGTGTGTGTGCTCTTCAATGGATTAGTGCCCCGTCTAGGGTTGTTCCTGGCCCATGACCCCGTGTGGATTAAGCGGAAGATAGATGGATAATCACTGTCATTCTCCTCTATGCCGTATACTTACTTTTCCTTGTCAGGATTTCCGGACTGCCATTGTCTATTTTCGGCGATTACAGGGCCAGGTGTAGGCGTGTCCTAGAACCCATGGCCCCCTCTTACAAAGTGGTTCATATTATTAAGTACAATTAAATATATTGCAAGTACATTTTCCCAATTAAACGTTATGCAGTTAATATAGTAATATTAATGTACTATATTAGTAATATACTTGTGAGGGTACTATTTCAGTGCTTATGGGCCCACTTTTTTGTTTATAAAAGCATACTTGTGTAAGAGTAGTAAACTTTGAACGCACAGTAGCTTACATCTAAGTTTGCATGTCCTGCAATTGAGAACTGTACTTAACTTAACTGTAAGTGAACTTACAGACATACTGTTAGTTTAAAGCTTATATACAATATGAAAGGATGCTTTAAAGTTTAATTGTATTTATACTGCAACAAAGTACTTGTATGTTTTCTTTGAGTGAACTTAACACAATATGAACTTGACTGGCTTCCCCTTATGGACTGGCATCCTTATTATTAAGTCGAGTTAAATAAAGAGCAAGTATGTTTCCTAAGTGCAGGCACTCCCTGGGACTATGGTAACTTAGCAGTTAAGGTAATGTACTATAGATCAGAAGGTTTAAATACCTCTGCCAAGCTGCCACTGTTGGGTCATTTAACATCAAGGCCATTAACCCACAATTATATGGATTGTACGACTGTATCAATTGTAAATCACTCTGGATAAGTATGTACACAATGTTTCTTAGTCTGTTGTTTTTCTTTTTTCATGCAGTGGAGACCATAAGCAGAAGTTTTATTGGGGTCATAAGGAAATCCTCCTGCCGGTCTATAAAAACATGTCGGACGCCATGAAGAAACACCCAGAAGTAGACGTTCTCATTAGCTTTGCCTCACTCCGGTCTGCGTTTGACAGCAGTATGGAGACTTTACAGTATCCACAGGTCTGCAATTTACACTACCAACAATATAACGCATCACCTCAAAGGTGGTCCAGTACATGGTTGCCACCGCTACATACCACAGAAATATCATGAGCTCTAATTTGGATGGTAGTCCAGTGGCAGGTTTACCAGTCTAGTGCAGGACAGTCAGCAGTATCTGAGAAAGGGGATCATCCCCTGGCGCCAAACATGCATGCTTCTGTCTGCATGAAATGAATTCTGGGATGGCTTTCAGAATAGAATAGACCAGAATAAATGGATAATGGATGTCTAAGAGCAGTTATTGGTGCAGTCTGTACACATGAACGTTGACTTTACATGCTGCTGACTAGAGTTAATCTAAAGACACCGCAAACGGTAGCAAGATGGTGAAATTCTTGAAATCTCCAAGTAATGTTTTTATTGTGAACAAGGATCAACATGATTTTATACACATTGTGTTTGCAGATTCACACGATTGCTATCATAGCAGAGGGCATCCCTGAGGCTCTAACCCGCAAGATCATCAAGAAGGCAGATGAGAAGGGAGTCACTATCATTGGTCCAGCGACGGTACAGCACAAACATTTTAATTAATAGAATCAGCGTAGTATATATTAACTACTTGACTGTAATTGTGTATGGACACTGAGTGATTCATTATCGAGACTTGATACCTGCATATCTGCCACCTGAGGGAGGCTCGAACGGTAAAGATGTGGCTCAAACTCACACACTAGAGACTCAGGACTGAATAAGGAGTCGATACTTGGCTCTGACTAGCACAGTCCAGACTCGAGATTTGGTATGGACCTGCCCAACTAACACTTGACTGGTACAGACTTAGCTCAAGATTCACAACTGAACTCACACACAGAGTCGAGAGGCTACAGAGTCGAGATTCGGCTTGGACCCACACGCCTGAGACATGACTCAGACTTTGCACAACAGAAACTCAAGACTTGACTTCATTTGGGACTCATATTCGCACAGCAAAACTTGATAACTTGATACTTACACACCATAGAACTAAAGTGGCCGGATTTTTGAAAGGTTTCTTCAGACACACAGTACATTTACATTTACATTTACTTAATTTAGCATGAAGTATCCAGAGCGCCCTTATCCAGAGCGACTTATAATTCATAGTCTTACAATCCAAGCAGTTGTGGGTTAAGGGCCTTGTTCAGGGACCCAACTGTTGTAGCTTGGCAGAGGCGAGATTGGAACCCTGGACCTTCTGGTCTAGAGTCCAGTAAATTAACTGCTAGGTCACCTCAGTAAGAAGCTCACAAGGATGTCCTTAAATTCAGGTACTCAAATATTATTGTTAAAGTAAGTATTTACTTAAGATTTTTTTCAAGAAAATCTTCACTGGTTTCTTATGTAGGCTATGTTGCATCCTAAAGCTTACAATTTAAGTCAGATTAATTTTCAGACTTTTGGGGTTTCATGATTTACTGCATTATCCCTTGACTTTTATATCGTTTATGTGTTACAGGTTGGAGGTATAAAGCCAGGCTGTTTTAAAATTGGCAACACGGGTGGAATGCTGGACAACATCCTGGCATCGAAGCTGTACAGGCCAGGCAGCGTCGCCTACGTGTCCCGCTCTGGAGGAATGTCCAATGAGCTCAACAACATCATCTCCCGCACCACAGACGGTGTCTACGAGGGTGTGGCTATCGGAGGAGACAGGTGTGTACCATTTTTTATGATGTTATTCATTTGCATTATTGTCTTGTATGCTATTGTTTTATATTATTTATGTTTTTAATACTGTGCATAATATTACATTATGTGTAATTCATTGCTCTACATATTATAATTGTCCTGGGCTTGCTCAGTGTGGGCTTGGGCTTAGTATGATAGAAGATCATAGAAAACCGTAAAGCTGTTCTGAAAAAATACTGCTTTATAAAAAAGTGCTATAAAAGTAAACCTGTTGATCTTTCATTGTGGTGCAGATATCCGGGCTCCGTATTCATGGATCATGTGTTGAGGTATCAGGACACACCAGAGGTGAAGATGATCGTCGTGCTGGGAGAGGTGAGAGAATCTCAAAGACAGTACATTCTCATGGTCATTATAACTGCGTTTGTTAACTCACTGCTGCTCTTGATTTGCTCATTTTGTCCCTCATAGATTGGAGGAACAGATGAGTACAAGATCTGTCAGGGCATTAAAGAGGGCAGGATCACCAAGCCTGTGGTCTGCTGGTGTATCGGCACCTGTGCCACCATGTTTTCCTCTGAGGTTTGGATCAACTCATTTCTAATTTCATTGTATACGGATAATAAAATCTTCAGAGGAATAATAATGCAGGATCACTTGGTCTGTTTCTGGACACAGGTGCAGTTTGGTCATGCTGGAGCCTGTGCAAACCAGGCCTCTGAGACTGCAGTCGCCAAAAACAAGGCTCTGAGAGAGGCAGGTGCTTTCGTCCCCAAGAGCTTTGATGAACTGGGAGAGATCATTAAGTAAGACCGAACTTTCTGAATTGAGCATTCTGAATTCTGATCATTTAAATGTCATAAGTAGAGATGCACTGATAAATCAGATGGCCAGTTTTATCGTGATTTAATAAGATCAGACAATCAATCTTATATAACTGATTCTGCACCGGTCACATTTACACTTGTTTGACACAATGAGACAGTAAACTATAACGATAAGAGACATATTATCTTCTTTCTAATCAGGGTGTTACTAAACTAACAATTAAAGCTTAACTTATTTAATTAGTTAACTGGCATGTATTTGTGTTTATTAGAACTGTTTATGATGACCTGGTGAGCCAAGGTGTGATTGTGCCAGCCAATGAAGTTCCACCTCCCACAGTACCAATGGACTACTCCTGGGCAAGAGTAAGTGTTTACTTGATTGTACATTTAGTTTGATTGGGTTTGTACTTGTGATAGGTAAAATCTTAACTGTATGCTCGATCCCATTACAGGAGCTGGGTTTGATCCGTAAGCCAGCGTCCTTCATGACCAGTATTTGTGATGAGAGAGGGCAGGAGCTGCTCTATGCTGGCATGCCCATCACAGAGGTATTCAAAACAGAGATGGGTCTGGGAGGAACCCTGGGTCTTCTCTGGTTCCAGAGGAGGTATGTTGGGCTGAGTTCATATTATAAGTATTATTAATTAATTTGTGTTTTAAGCTCTGTTTGCACGTCATCCATTTGTAAGACACTTTTAGTTTTAATATTCATTACAGTATGGTCTGTCATAAGATGTGTCTGATATGAAACCCATAAATTACAGTTTATTACTTTCACACTACTAGTGTGTGATAGATCACGTCTTCAAATCTGGATTTAGACCTTTAAATAGGATGTGTTTGTAACATGCATGTGTTTGTAACGTGTATGTATGTACAGTATGTATGTAAACATGGCCCAAATCTGGGACCGCAAGTGTTTTGAACTACAATATTAAATGTGGGGTTTTTCTTAACCTTATTTTTAAGAATAGCTACAAAAAATTTTATTTTTCAAATAGGTTTTTAAGAATTGTCTTTTTTAAGAACAATTCTTGGAACAAGTGGTATTCGTCAAAATTATAGTCTCACACTTGGATGAAAGAGTAGTAGTTTAAGCATCTAAACTGACCAAACTTAGTTTAGGAATTGGAAATAAGTCCTCCATGCTTTTAGTGCAGAACTTTCCTAGCCTTTTAAGTGAAGTTCATCCATAAATTACAGAAGTTATCTACATAAGGAAAGTATATGGGAAAGCTGTTACTTTTTCCCATTGTTGTTTGTTGCTTTCACCTTGCACATTTTACTGTTTATGGTGACGTTATAGTAAAGACAAATAAATATGTCTCACCTAGGCAAAAAGATCAGATTTTGTACAGATCTATACTTGTTAGCACATTCCAAGTGGTTCAAATCAGTTTTATTTGAAAATGTATGATTGTTTGTGCCAGGTTGCCACGATACGCCTGTCAGTTCATTGAGATGTGTTTGATGGTGACTGCGGATCACGGCCCCGCTGTTTCTGGAGCTCATAACACCATCGTATGTGCTCGTGCTGGAAAAGATCTTATCTCTAGCCTGACATCTGGCCTCCTGACCATCGTAAGACCAGCTTCAGTTAATCTTCCTTATGAATTATATAATCGCAGGTTTTAAACGGTTGCATGTGAATGGTGTGTTAAGGGAGATCGGTTTGGTGGGGCTCTGGATGCCGCCGCTAAGCAGTTCAGTAAGGCGTTCGACAGTGGCATGCTACCCATGGAGTTTGTCAACAAGATGAAGAAAGACGGCAAGCTGATCATGGGAATCGGACACAGGGTCAAATCCGTGAGTCTGTCATGGATCTTTAGGGATTGTTTCACTCACCATATTCCTTTTGGTTTAGAACTCACTACTTACACCAGTGTACTGTGTTAAATGGTGAACTACTTTAATGTAGTGTATTAAATGATAGCTAGGGGGTTGGGGACCTTTTACATTTAATTGATTCCAAAATGGTGATCATATCCAAATCATATTTATGTTAAACATTTTCCCTCAAATTTAAACCTAAGAAGCTTAACATGGCTTAATGGTCCTACAACAATTACCTAGGAATACCAAACTTCTCTCAGTTACTATTGGTCATAAATAACCTCTAATTCTGACAATAGGAATGTGTTAAAAAAAACTGAACAGTAATGTTAAAATGGTTTGTTTTTAGATTAATAACCCTGACATGAGAGTGCAGATCCTGAAGGATTTTGTGAAGCAGCACTTTACTTCTACTCAGCTGCTGGACTATGCGCTGGAAGTGGAAAAAATCACCACCTCTAAGGTACAGTCTGTGCTTGTGTGTCTGTGTCTGTGATTGTGTGTCTGTGATTGTGTGTCTGTGCTTGTGTCTGGGTCTGTGCTTGTGTCTGGGTCTGTGCTTGTGTCTGTGTCTATGTATGTGCTTGTGTGTATGTGCTTGTGTCTGTCTGTGCTTGTGTCTGGGTCTATGTCTGTGCTTGTGTGTATGTGCTTGTGTCTGGGTCTGTGCTTGTGTCTGGGTCTGTGCTTGTGTCTATGTCTGTGTCTATGTCTGTGTCTGTGTCTATGTCTGTGCTTGTGTCTGTGTCTATGTATGTGCTTGTGTCTGTGTCTGGGTCTGTGCTTGTGTCTATATATGTGCTTGTGTCTGTGTCTATGTATGTGCTTGTGTCTGGGTCTGTGCTTGTGTCTGGGTCTGTGTCTGTGTCTATGTCTGTGCTTGTGTCTGTGCTTTTCAGCCTGATCACCATGTTTTCCTCTCTGTTTTTCCTTTCAGAAACCCAACCTGATCCTGAATGTAGACGGCTTCATTGGTGTTGCTTTTGTGGATCTGCTTAGGACCTGTGGAGGCTTTACACGGTCAGTCTGAGGACGACAGAGGAGAATTCTCAGATTTGGCCAGATGTCGCTAAACTATCTTCATATTCACACTGGTTGTGTTTACAGGGACGAGGCGGATGAATTTGTGGAAATTGGAGCACTGAATGGGATCTTTGTCCTGGGGCGCAGCATGGGCTTCATTGGTCAGTGGTGCAGGATATATATGGGATTTAAATGGGTAATATATGGGTATTGAGGTCTGTAAATGGTAAAATAAGGTTCTTTTAAACCAGAAATGACAGGTTTTGGAAAACAGCTGTTTTACAAAGACACTTCGACAAATTGTCAGATCTGTTTCCCCTGTGGGGACATTTGGGTTTTCTTACGTATAGGTAAACATTTACTTAAGTAACTTTTGAAACCCTGTTTGCATTATTTGTGTCAGTTTACCAATATAAGCACATCTATATTTAAATACTGAATTTCGGCCGCCCCGTTAGGACGCACGTTTTATGCCTGCTGCCTTTCCTGATGCAAACCCCCCCCACCTCCGATTGGGAGTAACACTGTGACCCCAGGGGCTGAGGTTTGTCAGCACAACCTCGACCTTCACATTCCAAACCCCAACCAGGACTGAATCCAGAGTCTTTGATATTCCAGCAGCTGGCTCTCCCCACTGAGCCATGAAGGCTGTTTTAATTTTAAAATAATGAACCTCCTTCATATATAGCCTAATCAAACAGTGTTTTTTAAATATTTCTACATTTTTTTGTGAAACTAAATGACTGTCACAACAAACTTGTTTATAAGAACTGGAATCCCTCAATACTATAGAAATTCAGCATAGTATTCTGATAGATCCCAGGCAAGAGCGCATTTACTGGAATCGACCTGGTGCATGCCCAAACAGCCGAAGTAGTTACCAGATGTCATATTTGACACATTCACTTATGTTAAATGGTGAAAAAAAAACACAATGAGAAACGTGCCAAATAATTATTATAAAACATTTTCTTCCCCTAGAAATAAATATCTTACCCTAGATACCTACCAGAAAAACAAAAAGTCTTTGTCAAACACATTAACAAATATGCAAACCAAAATAAAGGGAGCAAATTACTGAAATTCCTAACCATCAAGAAACTAAGATTCCATATTTTAGGATTTAGTAATGATTCTCCCTGGCACAAAATGACATTAAACCCATAATCAATTAATTGTCTGAAATATTTGGGCACAACCTAACATGAGGGCAAGTGAGAAACCGAAAGAGAGCGAGCAAGCACAAGATTCCATTGAATTGAACTGAATTTGATAATGGTTCATTAAAAATTGCCAAAATCTCTCAAATGTTTTCTCCCTTTTCATTTATAAAGAATTCTTATTACTTTGGGCTGCATATATGAAATGGTATATTTCGTATGAAATATACAAATCCATGTTGATTAAGCAGGTTCCTCTCCCCTCTTCGTCCACAGGTCACTACCTGGATCAGAAGCGTCTGAAGCAGGGCCTGTACCGTCACCCATGGGACGACATCTCCTACGTCCTGCCTGAGCACATGTCCATGTGAGCATGAAACCGTGGCTTGAGCCCATCTCCACATTAACCAGCTTCCACTTCTGACCTGTAGAGATCTGATCATGCTGTATCTAAGACAATTTAACTGTGAACAGACTATGGATGTATTGTACTTACATTCCTGTAGGGCAGAAACCGTACTCTAGGATTCTCCTTAAACACAAGAGTTCAGCCAGATGTTAACCATTCTGCAACTAACTGACCTTTAATTGAACTTAATGACATCATAATGCCTTTGTGTACCCTTGGTGAAAAAAAGTGCCAACTTTAGTGTTTAGTGCAATAACAGAGCATTTTGCGTTATTTTATCTTAAATTATATTTTATAGGTGATTTGTGACTATTTGAAGTAGTGTTTGTAGAGATTGTGTAAAGCAGCATGGTGCTTACTGTTTACAGTACGTCAGACGTTAGCCACTGCTGTTGTGTCCTTATATTGTGTGTGTTGCACTAACTGTTTCCAGTCATGTCATTCCATTAGTGTTTACATGTTAAGATGTGTGTAATACCAAAGTTAAGCCAGTATATTGCTGTTTAGCCAAGTAACTATGATTGAACATAATAAACGCGTTTCTGAACTAAACACTTCAGTTCTTTAGTACCTTAGACTTCATTGGAAATGGCTTGGGTATTAAATGCAGGTGCTCCCCGATTTATGATGGGAATACATTCTGGAAAATCCATTATGAGTTCAATTTATGATCTATTTTAAATATTCACTCTGTATATCATGGCGTAGCCTACATTATTCATGCTTAAAACACATGCTTACGGTAAAGTCATAAACATCATACTAGTTTGTGTTCTTTTATCCATTTTGGCTCTCAAAGCTGTGTAAAAAAAATCACTACACAAGCTACAAAAAAGTGATTGTAAAAATGGTCAGACGTGAGCACACAAACATCCATTTAACTGAGGGAAAATAATCGACTTGTATGACTCATTACTGGACAAAAACTATTTCAATTCCGCCTTAAAGCATCACTCAAAATTGCAATGCAGCACATTTTTGTTTGTTTGTGTGACGATGTTTGTGTTACTTTCTTACTGTGCAGTAACAAGATCAGTAGTTTTTTCGGAATATATACAGGTGTAAATGACATGTGATGCAGATAAAAGTAAATGCTAATACCACACTTTATATAACAACACATGATTTATTATGGGCTTGTGACCATTTTCTGCCTGCTCCAATGTAATAAATAGACTGCTCACAAAAATGAGGGGATATTTCCTTATTTTTGTGAGCAGCATAGACGTTAATCTGCTCAAAACGTTTATCCCGTCACATTTTTCATTAGCATAGAAACTTTTTCCTTTAAAAAAAAAGCAAACCATTGTTGGTTATATGAAAAGTAAACAATGCTGGACCTAATCTGTTCTGTGGTGTAATGATACACAGCGCTCACGATTCAGTTCTAGTCATGATTCGATTTTCTTACGATTAGCAAGTTTACATTTTTTTTTAGTTTCTGAAATGAAAACAATAAACATTTTTATACGAGTTTAAAAAACATTGAATCCCCTGCAAGTAAAAGAAATGACCAGAAGAATAGGATCAAAATTATAAATAAAAGGTTCTATTGTGGCTTAAATAGTACCTTAAATAACCAAATGTATATGTTCCTTTTTTATTTCTGAAGAAAAACACTTCAAGGTTATGTCTGCTTTTCTTGTATACAAATACAAAAAATATTTAGTTCCCTGCAATTTAAATAAATTATGCAACAAATATATGTAACAGTCTCACCAAATTTGAATAACTAAGTGCTATTTTTAAATTGGAAATCAAAGTAAACGATCACGTTGACTGTGAAGGAAAGATAAGCGTTTGACCATGACGTATAATGTTTGTGTTTTTGTAATTCCCACAAAAAGTGATAAATTTACCATAAATACATAAATGTTGATCATGGGATTAAACAAATACAGTTAATTCTGGTTAATGGGACCACATCGGGACGGGTCGTTTTGGTCCTAATAACTGGCTGGTCCAATTAAACGAACATGCCCTATGCTACAAGACGGGATGTGCTATGTAACATATTAAATTTTTATTAAACCTTTATTGTGCGATTTACACGTATAGCGAACGTACAAACAAGAAC
>JAUZSU010006647.1:0-11333 GCA_034780255.1 Parotocinclus maculicauda
GACGCGCTTTTGCTGTGGCTAAGTGGCGACTTGTGGCTTCTTTTTTGTAGTAAATGGAAATGTTAGGCAAAGACCTTCAGGTGGCAGTAGAGGGCTGGGGAGAAACTCAGGTTGTAGTGATGCCAGAGACAAAGAGTTTCTTTACGGATATTACATACTGTACACGTTCTTTGGTCCAATTAAGCAGAATTTCGGTCCAAATAAGCGAATAACATTACACGTATTTAAGATTTGGTCCGAACAATAGGACAGGCACGTACATTTACGGATTACATGGTTTTACATGACCGGTTGACTTATTGTCAATTATTGTTACAGGAAAGTGAACCTTTGCATTGAACAGTTCAAAATAATCAAACTTCATATGGCTAATACAAATTAGGCTGCTGAAACGCAAGTTCGGTCGTTACTGTGGTCCATTTAATTATACACAAGACCAGGTCATATCACACATTTTAGCTATGAAACATCAGCTAAAAGGTTAGTAGTTATGGTTTAACTAGTGTACATAAAACAATATTATAATCACAATGTATATTTTTAACAAAGCTAAAGCCCAGTAATCCACTGAAGACAGATCCATTTTTTGTTGTGTTTTTGTCATGTTGGATGCGTTATCTTATCTGTTGTAACACACACTTTTTTTCCCTTGTGGAATCTCCATGCTAGTATTGCTTCTGTTTTCCCCTGAGTGCTTGTTGGGGAAGCAAGATTATTTCTTACGCACTTGCCTTCCTCAAATAATTTAATTTCATTTTCACAGCCCTCTTTTAGTAGTCTGCGATTGGCTAGTTTACACAAGCGTGAGTAATTTAAATAAAATTGTACGTTAACCTATTTAAAACAGTCTCTGGTCCGAATGTGAGCTAACAAGCAAGCGAGCAAGACCTGACTGTGGGGGTCCTGATCTTTAGTGACCAGAGTAAAGAGGACTAAAATATGTAGAGAAACAGATGGACACCAGTCAGTAATTTTATAACTACAGGGTGCTTCTATATGGTAAATAGAGCAAATACAATTAACAATGACAGCCGAAACAAAGGGGGTGTACCTAATAAAGTGGCCTGTAACAGTACAACACTGTATAAAGACACTATATAAACCCAAGTGCATTATTATAATAATATGTAGAAAGCTTCTTGTAAACACATTACACTTGCATAACATTACAGTTTGTCATATCACCCAAATCAGCAGCAGCTTTTTCTTGCAGTTTACCATAAAAGAAACCTAGTTACATTTCAGGAACATTCTGCTTCTGTTTTGTGTGTTACAGCGTGGTTAGGAGCTTTCCGCAAAGTTGTGTCCTGGTAGTGATTAATGCAGCGCTGTCATGCAAGCTTTAACACCCTGCCCTGGATGAAATGGCTGCTGTCCATTTAGCACTCTGAGCAAGGCCAGAACCTTGGGCAGAACCGCAGTCATTCTCCTCTAGTCACCCACCTCTGGACGTGAGCTCACTGGCACGACATGAGACGCAGCTAAAATCCCATTTAACCATAAAGAGGTCAGCAAAAGCATGCTAAAAGCACAGCCCCCTGGTTTATTTGACTAAATACCCCCCGAGTGTGATGATGAAAGAGTTCAGAGAGTGCAGAGCAAACTGTTTGATCGCACTCCGACCCAGACTGGACTTTGCTTCACCCCGTTTTAAATCCCACCTGCCATTATCAGCACTGGCTCAGAGTTTGGAAACAACTTTGCTGAATAGAATTAAACATATAACTCAAAAGTCCACTGCCTGCATGTAAACAGATAGAAAATTTATTTGCATGTGTATTATATACATTTAAAAAGTCTGTAGTCTGTAATTCATATTCATTATCGCGCATGTTGTTGTAGTATAATCCCCATCAAGACTGACACTTTATTTACACTTTAGAAATGGAATTCATTTAGAACTCAGCTAAACTTAGCCATTATTACATTTTTCTGACTGCTGGCTGGCTAAATACTGTAATGAAATTACAGTCATGTATGTAAGCACACATCCTATGGTGGGAGGGTGGATGAACGGCTATATGGAGAGAAGGATAGAAATAAATAAATACTCGGGCAGATATAATGAGACAGAAAAGCAGGAAAAGAGACATTTTATTTCGTGTTTCATTAGCATCGATGACTATATTCATGATGGACACAAGGTTGAAAAATAATAATAAAAAAACAAACAAAAAAAAAAAGAAAATAGTCATGGACCAATACGTGTTGCCCAGTTATCCTTAATGCATGTTTTTGAAATGTAGGAGGAAACCCGAGTACCCAGAGTAAACCCACACAGACAAGGAGAGGATATTCAATCTAAGAGGTCGAATCTCTGTGAGGTGACTGTGCTAAGCACATGCACCACAGTCCCACCCAGAGTGAGCTAGAGAGATAAAATTGATGGACAAAATTACGCCCAAAAACAGTTATTAATATTGTTTCAAAAATATAATCCCCCGCCTTTGCTGCTGCAACAGCCTCTGAGCTTCCCACCGGATTTTGGAACATAACTGTGAGGTCTGTGTCTGAAGTTAGACGGTTTAAGTTAAACAATAAGTCCTGGCTCACTTTTTTCATTCCAGAGCAGGGTCACTGATAATGAATCAATATCTGTTAAGGGCGTCTGCTAAATGCCATAAATGTAAATATCTGGTGGAGTTGAGGTCAAGTCAGCCATGGTATGTGAATCTTGAATCTGGGAAACCACTTCTCTATGGACTTTGTTTAAAGATAGCAGGACATAAAGTTGATGATCTGACTTGTTGGAAATAAAAACCTATAAATGTGTCATATTGAACATCACTGAGGTATTAGTACAAGCCATTCTACTGCCACTAAGTATGGAGAATTTAGAAATGTATGCTTTATATTATAAATAGGGTTACAAGTGAGATTTGCTGAAGCAGTAGAGCTCAGTGAAGTGTGTGCTGTCCGCAAACTTTTGTCTACTTAGTACAGGCAGATAGAATAGACAGAGAAGAATGGATAGAAAGAAATAGATAAATCCACAGATAGACAGGTAGATCTATGGATGCAGCCCTAGATGTCGATAGTGTGTGTGTGTGTGTGTGTGTGTGTGTGTGTGTGTGTGTGTGTGTGTCCGCCCGGTCAGGAAGTTAGGTGACCGCCTTTGTGGAGTTTTAATGTCCTCCCCATTTATAGCTTAAATATACTGCTCACAAAAATGACTGGATATGTCAAAATAAACGATCCCATAATTAAATATCCCCAAGTTTTGTGAGCAGTGTAATTGTGCATGTGTGTCTCATTTATTACCATTAATGGTAATGTGGTAGCCTAGTGGGGTTAAGGTACTGCACTGCGGACCAGAAAGACCAGGATTGCCAAGCTGCCACAGTTGGGTTCTGGAGCAAGACACTTAAGCCACAATTGTTTGGATTGTAAGAATATCAGCTGCAAGTTACTCTGGATAAGGGAGCCTCCTAAATGACTAGATGTAAATGTAGAATAATAACAGTTTTGTCAGTTGCAAAGAATCTGTGATCTCAGCATTTTATAATCGGCCACAGGCCACCCAAGGGTCTAAATATCAGCATCGGCCATTAAAAAAAATGAAATAAAATAAAACAATCGTCAACCAGTAGTACAGATACACAGTATTCTCTCGTGAGCTGTCCTTTTACTAAAGCAGTATTTTTATGCACGTGCTCAGGGAGCGAAAGAAACCCCGACAGGGACGCAATAATGGAATATGATTTTCATAGGCATAATCTCATGCGAGAGCAGGTGCATTAAAGAGTCTCTTGATCAATACAGCACAGCGATAGCCTAAAATGAAGAAGATTTTAATATGTATTGGAATGAGATGAGAAGATAAGATAGGCTCACAAAAATATAGAGCGAGGAGGAGCAAAAAAAATAATGGCAAAGCAGACAGTAATAAAGGGCATGGTGAAAAAAATTTTGGTAATAAAATCGTGATATTTAAAGATGGGCTGATATTTAAAAGCGTGTGCAGGTGTCCTAAACAATTGCTTTGGGTAAGGTGCAAGGAGGAGACAAAACCCTGGACCTGGTGCGAATATGTTCAGCTTCACTGCGCTTGGTGGCAAGCGAGAATAAATAAATCATAACGAAGAATGACTAAGTACAAAAAAGGAGGGCAGCACAGAACCCAAGAGGCCGCACTCTTGCGTTGACTGGCATGTTTCTCGTTACCAGCAGCAGCTGCGAGGTCCACTCTGACAAACCGTCAAAGTGCTAATGGCAGGGTAAGACGCACGGGATCTAATTAACATATGTGCTTAGAGTTCAGTCCATTCAGCAGGTGTATAAATGTCACACTGAATGGCAACAGAGAACAACAACATGAATTGTAGTCTTATTTGGGGGTAGAGAAAAGAGCTGCACTGAGGAAAGGAAGCAGAGGTAAAAAAGGTATGCAGAGTTTTTTGGTACGCTGAGTTTTTTTAATCCCCTCTCCCCCACCCCGTGTGTCCTGGGGCTTGATGCGGGGTGGTGTGGGATTGTCAGTGAATAAATGTTGCAAATACGTGCTGGGTCATTCTGTTATTTTTTCGCCGGAGAGAGGAAAGAACAGTTTAATCTCGATCGTGCATCTTTTGCTGAATTTTGCTGGTTGTGAGGCTCGGTCTCTTTACACGCAGCCCCTGCGGACGAGAGGAGGAACAGAGGGACAGGGCGAGCTGATGGATGAGTTTGTTCAGGCTCTGAGCCTCAGGGGATTGGGTCTGATAGAGTGCCACGCAGAGGGCAGAGAGGGTACGAGGGTCGAGCCACGGTAGATGCATGAGTCCTGAAATCCTGTTGAGATTTCTCGTTTGTTGCATGTCACATGCTGGGAGCAGAATAGAGCCGAGATTAGGCTGCAGGTCCATCGACACACGATCCACAGACAGACTCGTTCCGTCTCGCTTACAAGGCAGGAATTTAGACGCCAAACTTTCGTATGTAATGCTGTCAGTGTCACCGAACCATCACTCTTGTACACTTTTTATCTGGAATATTTTTGTCCCCGTCAATATTTTATTGATATCGTTATTGTTTTTCAAGTCTGAAAACAGTGAACAATATGAACAATACATGGTATAGGCATTGTAGCTCGGTGGCAAAACGACGACGGAGGGTGGAATACTGGCTACAGACCATAAGATTTGGTTTTCAAGTTCCAGCACTACTGCGGGTCGATTAAGGAAGACGTTAAATATGAAAATGCGTGGATTCGACGTTAAAGCTAACAGCTGTTTGTCATTCTGGATGCGTGCGCCAAATTTAGAGGCAAAAATGGCAACTGGCATTCAGTTGCAAAAAAAGGACTGTGTGTAAGAAACAGTATGAGTGTATGTTATAATTCTAAAGAAATTATACTCCACACCTTGATACAATATTTAAAAATTTGAGAAGAACCCATGCAGGTTCTGTTCAGTCCTGTACCAGTGGAACAGCTCTTTTCTCCTTCATTCTCATCTGACACAGCTTTGGGAAAAATCATTACAGTACAATTAAACCAGTACATGTCTTTTTTGTGGTTTGGCAAAGGTTTATGCTCTTGTGATCTTGTATGTGTACCTTGTCTTTCTATACTTGTGAGGACCTGACAATGACAAGAAAATCTTTTTTTCGATTTTCCCAGTCCTCACCATCTTACTTGATATTTTATTTTATATATATATATACACATATATATATACACACACACACACACACACATTTATATTTGCTTTAATGGATAGGCCACTCCAGGACATTTTCAGACATTTTCCCCAAAGCCACCGCTCTGATGTCTTGGCTGTATTCTTTGGACTGTGGTAGCCTGGCGTTTAAGGTACTGGACTATGGACCTGATGGTTCAGGGTTTAAATCAAATCCCACCTCTGCCAAGATGCCACAGTTGGGCCCTTAAGCAAGGCCTTTAACCCACGATTGCTTGAATTGTAAGATTGCATGAATTTTAAGTCGCACCGGATAAGGGCGTCTGCTAAATGCCATAAATGTAAATGTAATGTAATTGTCTTGTTTTGTTGGAATGTGAACCCTAGGGACTTTCAGACTGCGAGAAACAAGATTCTCTGGTCTCATATAATCAAGACTGAACACTTTTTAGACTGTATGCATGGTTATATATAAGTATATAGTATGTAGACAGGTGTGTGCCTTTCCAAATCATGCCCAATTAACTTCATTTACCACAGGTCAACTCCAGTCAAGCTATCTCACAAACAGGAAGCCCCCAGAGCTAAGATTCAAGTGTCACATCAAGTGTGTTTTACTTTAGCACCAGGCCTTTACATAACCAGTTAAAGTCTGTAGTGTATCTGTTTCACTTCACACTTTGTTTCAACCTTTCACCCTGTTCTGTTTGAGTGGTGGATTAGCACTAACTCACTAACTAACTAACTAACTAACTAATAAGCCCACCTGTCCCCACCTTATTAGTTTTTACAAGCTTTTATTTAGCCTATGAAAAAAAACTTAATTCCCTGTTCACAATATAATTTAGAACTAAGAAAGCTGTCTGAGCAGATCAGAAACGGTATCTTCACCAAGCACATGCAATCTAACAGGAAGAAGAATTTCCCCAAAGTTAAACAGTTAAAAAGAAAGTCAAGTCAAGTGCTACTCGTAGAACAGTCAAGAAGCTTCCGGGATATAGTGGAAAGGGTGGAGAAGAGATGGAGGAGAGATGTGACAACGAAACAATGCACAACAGCCAAATTTGCAGGACCGGTGCGTCATGTGATCATGTTATCATAGGCTCTGCTATATACATTACATCATAGCTCAGAAGCACTCTACTTTCAGAGAAAACGATAAATGGAGTATGTGTGGAAAACTGATCCATTGTAAAGGATGTTTCACATCTAAAATGGCATCTAAAGGACCAGCTTGCTTCAGCACTGCACCGTGTTTGACAGACTGTGCTCTCCTAACGCATATGCTCTGTTAGCTAGGACAGTCTAAAATGCGTAATACAGTCTTAATGCTAAAGTGCACTTTATGTCGTGTGTTTTATTGTTCTATTTAACACCTTGGTTGTTTCATTTCAGTGTGTACTGTACACCACTGTATAAGGCTGAAATGACAATAAAACCACCTTAACTTGAATGTGAACAAAGCTTTATACGGCTTGATGTACTCAAGCTTAAATAAATATAACTTCTCAGTTCAGACTATTCAGTAATCTCTAATGTAGAACCGTCCAACCAGTGCTTATTACTTTAAACTGTTTTCACCCCAAAAACCTGTTTTACATTGCTCACACACAATGAGGGGAGATTTCAAAATGAATATGAACAGGATCCCAAAAGAACTGCTGGACAATCTGATCCTGTCCATGTCCTGACCAGTTTTGTCCTGAACATTTAGTGGGGCACTCTCGTCCAGTTTCACATGCTTCTGTTCACCCCCATGAATGTCACTTGCTACTTAATCACTATAACCGAGTTTGCATCTCATTTGCGTAATTGAACAACTTTTTGACTTTCCCTTTGCCTTTCTAATTATCTTGATTAATTAAATATAATGCTACTTTTTGAATCACTTCATATTCATTTTGAAATAGCCCCTGATTTTTGTGAGCAGTGTATTTGTGGTGGACATTTCTGCAGTTGAGCACTTTAACATCAGTTATCATTTTAGATAAGTTTAGTGTTTTTAAGCTTTTATACTCATTATAGATTTTAACAGAAGAAGAAAAAAGCTTAAAGTGGTTACTTTCAAAGGTGAAAATAAAATTCTTTATATATACCTTAACATTTGCCACATTTTGCTTGACCTTTTTGAAACAGAAAATTGGAAATTTGGTTCTTTATGAGAACCAGAATCGATAAGAATGAATGGAAACGATAAAACGCTGATGATACATGATGATACATATGACACACCGAACCAAACTTGAGCAAAGGCCATGGTGAAGCCCTCTGATTATAGAAATACCTCTGGGACTGGGAGGCCTTAAACTTGTTTACAGGAACAATTAAATCAGAGAACTATCAGGACGTTTTGAAACGAAATGTGCTCTCAAGTGTAAAGAAAATCGAAGGATTGAATTGAACAAAATGGGCACCACAGCAGGATAATAAGCTAAAGTATGCAACAGTACATAAGCATGGCCAAGAAGGAGAAAAGTGACAATGGAACACTGCAAACATTCAAAATCTTGGCATAATTGTAAGAAGAAAGTTCGAGCAGACAAGTGCAAAAAACTCACATATGACCACAAAAAGACTGATGGATGTAATTAAGGTTATAGGTGCCTATACAGCGTAGTAAAGATGTAATAACTTTTTAAAAGTTGTTATTCCAGTTTCTTATCATCTATTTGGTTTAAGTTTTTTTTCCTTGTTCCTTAGATGGGTAAATAAATGGTTTTCAATTTTAGGCTGTAAGAAGAAACGCGACTATTAGAGAAGATCTGTCGACTTTTTATAGGCACTGTAAAGTGCAGTATAGATTTTCACTTCTAACCGCAACATTTTAGATGCTTTTTAATCACCACAATAGATCTGTTACAGATTTTTAAGAAGTTCACGTTGGATTGAATTCCTCCTCTGTAGATGTGTTATAGTTTTGGTTTTTTTTAAATCACACATTCTCACTATAAAGTTTCATTTATAACCTTGCTCTAAAGATTATTTTACACCTCATCTAAACCTTGCAAGCCTACATAAATAAACCTACAAAAGGCTTAAAATCTGAGCAGCTTTAGCACTGGTGAATGTGTGTGAAGATTCAGCTAGACGTCCTCCACGCTGTACTTTCACTCTGACCTTTCGTTTAGAGGTTTATTAAACAGAAATTAAAGATATTTGTAGAAAAAGACAGCTTTAATTTTATTCTGCAAACATTAAAGCATTTAGCAGACAATCAGATACAGCGTGACTTCTGCTGTCCTTACGATAAACAATTTGTTTCACAACCACAGAAATATTTAGTTGGAATAAAATGTATATTGATATCCATCCATCCATAATAATAGATTTATAGGCAGACAGATAGGTACATGGATACATTTTTTTGTTATTTAGCAGACACCCTTTATCCAGAGCGACATACAATTAATACAGTCGTACAGTCCAAGCAATTATGGGCTAGGGGACTTGCTCAGGGACCCAACTGTAGCAGAAGTGGGATCTGAACCCTGGACCTTCTGGTGCATAGTCCAGTACCTTAACCACTAGGCCACCACAGACAGATAGATCAGTCACACCAGTACTTCTGCTGCCTAAAGAATGCTAGTGGCTGGACATTTTAAGTTAGTAAACTATTTGCAGTCCATCGATGACTGGTCCACTCATACCAACACAAAACTAACACACCCATACCAGACACTACAGTGCTGAGAAAGATCCACTACCAAATACTACCTGATGTGTGCTGGTCTTGTGTGTTATTCAAACACAAATAATTTTGCAATAAAATGCTTAGAGTGTAATAACATAGAAAATCATATAGAACTCTATACTTTTTGTTTTCTCCAAATGCATAAAGAGCCGAGATGAAAATAGCACAGGAATCTAGTACCAGATTTTGCTAAATCAAAGTGTGTGACTACTCAAAAAATTTTAAAAACCTTTGCAGAATCATTGTCGTCTTGTGTTTGGTCACCCTAACAGCTGATCAAATCTTGCAAGGTATAACCTGAGCAACTGCAGATTAATGGCCTTGTTTAGTTACCCAAAGATGGAAGTTTGTCAGTGCTGGCAATAGAACCACAGACGACAGTCCTTATATACATGACTATGGAATGACCATGGCTGCTTTAACTATTATAAATCCCTCACTGTACTTAATGTCGGTTTTAAAAACATTTGTGCCAAACTGTTCTCTTTGAGACCATAGAGACGCTCAGTGCTTTTATGTGAATCTATGTGTCTTTACATTTGGAAATTCTTGGGAACATGTAATACATGTTTCTACACTGATCAACCATAACATTAATCACATTCCTTATATTGTGTAGGACCCAAATTTGCTGACTCGTTGAGGCATGGAATCCACAAGACCTCTGGAGTGGCCCTGTGGTATCTGGCACCAAGCTGCTAGCAAAATATAATTTGAGTCTTGTAAGTAGTAAGGTGGGCCTCCATGCCAGAAGACCTGTTTGTCCAACACATCCCACAGCTGCTTGAACAGACTGAGATATGAAGGCCACGTCAACACCCAGAACACGATCATGTTTTTCAAACCAATCCTGGTAAAAGAGACCATTGCTATTAAAAACCATCATTGCCATGAAGGAGTGCACTTGGAATGTCCTGACAAGGTTTCCTAGTAGAACACTGCCCAGATCATCACACTTCCAAAATTATTCACTTTGCCTGTCAGTACCTCATTCAGCATTGCTAAAAATGTATTATTCTTATATAAGAATTATTAAATACATCTGAGTCATTTAAAACTAAATAATTTCACACACGCAGAAGACTGAATTATAATAACAACAGAGCTTATTTCTTACTTTCATGCCCTTGACTGCAAAATTCCTCGAAATCACAGATTCCTTCCTTATCACCAAGCACTAGCACAAAGCAACCTGCTATTTGGCTCACTATAAGAAATTCCTCTCATGCTTCTAAGGCAAAGCCACCATTTCCTTAATCGGGTGGGAACAAGCCATTCCAATGTAATCAGATCAATATGTGTTCTCAACACCTCACAATGGATGGAAGATGCGAAGCGCGTCAGGCCTTGAGCAAATTGAATGTAAAGAAAATCAATCCAGAAAAGATCAACAGTCCTCAAGAGTGAGAGAGAGAGGTCTTTAAATAAGCTCTTCTGACCAGCACATGGCCATGACTGGGGCCTTAGAGGCTGTCTTCAAAAGCGTTGCCTAAATTGCTCAATACGATCAGCACTCAGCACTAACTGGCTGTGACTTTTATGACATGGGCTATGACAGCATCACACCACTTCACTTAGTGTTCTGTACCTATACCTGCAGCATGGGTAAAGCAGAGTGACACAGCAGGGTCTTAGTACGTAATGCTTCACACAGCCAATGGATGTAAGGTGTGAATGTTAAGACAAGTCCCATGCACCACCAACGGCAACATATTCAATCCTTCAGATGGTATGGCACTTATTTCACACTGGTTTTATGACATTAGATCTTTCTCTAATTCAGGGTTATAAGAGGGGCTGGTAGCACAAAGTGCATGGTGGTAATCAATCCTGGGACTGTGATGGCCTATTGGTTAAAATTAGGGCTGCAACTAACGATTATTTTAAAAATCGATGAATTAGTCGATTATTTTTTCGATTAATCGATGAATCGGATATTTAAAAATTTTTCCCATGTCTTTAATCGGAAATAGAGCATTGTATAACAGAGACAATAAGTGCTTACAATAACTAAATAATAATAG
>JAUZSU010006658.1:0-11333 GCA_034780255.1 Parotocinclus maculicauda
GATGCCAGGACAGGACGTGAAATACGGACGTTTGGTCGCCCTAAGGTTATATCCATACACAAGCTCATCTCAAAACTAGTCAATTAACCTAACGCGCATGTCTTGCGGGAGGAAACCAGAGTAAATCCACACAGTCACTGGGAGGACATGCAAACTCCACACAGAAAGAACGCATTCCACTCCACCCTGGGACTGAACCCAGGACCTTCTTGCTGTGAGGCAGCAGCACTACCCACCGAGCCACCAGTGTCGCCCCAAAAAGGGACGTAAATATTGCTGACCAAATATGAACCAGCAATGCCAGTACAGGAACATCTCTTGCGGGTGGACAAATAAGGCACAGGTGAGACTCCAGGACGGCCTCAGAAGCTGCATTTCTGTTGGTCTGTCCAAAATGGGGAGAAACTGGCGTGTATCAGAGATGTGTCTCTTTGACGTGTTTGAAATGCATTTCAGTGGAATAAAAAATATCTAACAAATAGAAAATCCAAATGTATCTACATTTCCTGCTAACCCACAGCATTACAATAAACTCATTATAATGTTAGCTTTGTGGTATTTTTTTATAAGAAATATATTGTATTCTAGTCCGTGTCCAACATGCTCTGCAATACATAATATGATGTGAATCTAGTTGCAAAAACATCTCTGACCAGTCTGTGACTAAAACCTTAAGTCACTTGTTATTAGCTGTGATGGAGTGTCTGGTTTTTAAAGCATGGTTAGCAGTAGTTATTACTCAGAGCGACTCACTTACAGTAGGGCCCATCATTACTGCCACCTTTATGCTTGGAGCAGAATCCACCTAACTCCAGTACAACCTGAATGTGGGCATATGCGTTTTATTGACTACATGAAGTAGCCAGAACTGAATTTTTCTGAAACCGTTGTTGATTTGTGTTTTTAATTGTAATTGTGAGATGAGAGAACATGCCTTCCGAACTCCGTTTTTCTTTTAAAGTTCAATGCCAGTGGTGTTGAACAGAACGTACGTGGCTTTATGTTCCTGGAAACATTTCGCCAAGCGAATCAGTCATGAACAGGTTTGTAATTTCTCACTTGTATTCCACGGTACCTTTGTGTGTTGTTTAATCAGATTTCACATTGTATTAGCTATGGGATGGTCAGTATATTACGAGTTTGTATGCCTAGTTGGGCCGGGCTGTTTTGTCCCAGAAGTGGCTAACGTGTTAGCATTTAGTCTCCAGTCCATCATGTGTGTTTCACTGCAAATCACCATCAACGGATTCATTTCACAAATACTGGGTGAATTCTTAGTTAGATTTGATCAGCTGTAGGTTCTGTACAAATGTAATATTATAGCTGTTCGTATAATGCGCTTAATTACAACGACTAACGTACATTTAAACAGAGAATTCAGTCTAATGCTTAGCTACAGCATGAATTGTTGTAGTGCTGTTTACAGTTTACGATAGTTTGTTCGGGTTATGTCCGTAAACGCAGAGTATAGCACTTGATAGTGTGCATACTATTTAGTGATTTCATAGCAAATCACGTAGGTAAAGGTGTGATTGTCGGGACCTGGCGTTGTATTTGAGACCGAGCCATAGAACTAGCTAGAGTACTTTACGCAATTATTCTTACAGTTGTGTAGTCCGTATTATATTTGAACGTGATATTAAATATTAAAACGTGAAAGAAAAATGTAGTTGATTTCATTTCGTTACACAAGATCATCTGAAAAGCACATGGGAAGTAAAAGAAAGTTGTTTGATTACACAAATGAGATGCAAACTCAATTACCGTGATTGAGGAGCAAGTGATATATTTATGTGGGTGAACAGAATCATGTTAAACTGGATGAGAGTGACACACACTGACTGTTCAGTAGGGTGTATGATCACCCAAGAGTGCCAAAACACACTTAGTGATGGAGTTATGGACAGGATCAGATTGTCCAGCAGTTCTTGTGGGATCTTCTTCATATTCATTTTGAAATATCTTCTAATTTTTGTGAGCAGTATATATATTAATCTAGTGTTTTTTAATAATTGGGCCTTTATTTTACGTTTTGAAAAGTGGCACTGCCCCCAGCCCTCTTCTCTTACACTCCATTAGAAAACCCTACAGCTCCTGACTGAAAGCTGATTGACAAACATCTGAAACACTGCTAACCTGATACAAGTATTGCACTGTTATGACCTGATAATCAGGCCTGTGGCTGTTCTGATGATGTGGAACCGAGGTTTTGTAGTTTGTTCCTTTTGGTGGGTGGAGGCAGTACTGTTGCAGCCCTTTGAAGTGGAACAGATTCAATTTCTCACCATTAAAGCACATTTATGTCCCAGAATTGAGTGGTACTATCAGGGCAGAATTCTCTCAGGATCAGATGGTCCTTATCTTGTCCATTCCCACCTGAAACACAAACAGAATGAGCACACAGTGTAAACAAAAGTTTGACTCGGGATTCTTATGTTTAAAAAAAATGGCTACAGCCCTGTTGTGTATATATAAATTGTTCAAAATGTACATTAAAATAGAATGCAGCTCATATAAACATTATACTTATTTGAAAATTATACAAAGCCAATATATTCTGAAACTAAGTTGTTGAAACTAAATGTTTTTTGTTGTTGAATTTGCCAAGTACACGTAAAAAAAAAAAAACAACACAAAAGACGTAGTGTATAGTTAAAAAAACACAGGTGCAAAAATGTGGTTTGTTAGCATTAGGCCGGTGTTATGTTTTTGTACCGAAATGGGCTCACCACTTTACAAAAGACTGTGTATGCAAATAGTACAACATTCAATATTCTTTTCTTAATATAAAATGAACTTGCAGATTTAATCAGATGCGGTACATAATATTGTTAAAAGAGTGAGATAATCATCCAGAAAAATCTCTGTATTAAAGATACAAGGCCGAAAATCATTAATGAATGGTAATGAAAAAAAAACAGTTTCACAAATGCAACTTAAATCTCTGGGATGGGGCTCCTTTAAGATGAATCATAAATTGATAATTTAATTGTCAGCCATCTGTATAAAAAAGGTTTATTGGCTAAAATAGATACCTCTTAGGTCCAGTACTAGGCTGTGGTTCAAATAGGAGGAGATTGTGCCGTTCTCATTCAGGTTCCACCTCTGATTTAGTCGCCCATGCTCTTCCCACAGAGCAACTCTGGTGCCTGCACATGCTTTTCCACCAATCACAGTCAGACAGCACTTCCCCACCTGAACACACAGTTGGATAACCGATGAATAAAAATCTGAATAGAAATCTGTCACTTGATCTTACAGGCTCGCATTCTGGCAGTCCAGCCACACTGGCCAATGTGTAACATTACAACATCTCTGAGCATTAGGCATGATTGCACTTCACCCTACACACTGTTCAAATAGTTCATTTCCTTGGAGTACAATTTTGCTGAGGGTACTCAAAGACACACGCAACATGACAGCGTGGACCTTGGTTTTGAATTGCAATAATGATCTAGTTAGAAGCCTGTTTTTCAACTATTTTTAGAAATGGCACTTTAGTTCTGACACATGAGACAATGTGAAAGAGGAAATGGATCAGTGTAATCCTCGTTTACCAAAACCCTTGAGCTCGGCCTGGATGACTTCCACATAAACAGCCGTGCTTTGACATGCACTGCAGTGGGGGATAGTTAAGGTAGCAGTCTAAATTTTAACACACACACACATACACACACACACACACACAAATACACACACACACAAATACACACACACAAATACACACACACGCACATATACAGACGCACATACACAGACGCACACAAATACACGCACATACACAGACGCACATACACAGACGCACATACACAGACGCACATACAAATACACACACAAATAAACACAAATACACACACACACACAAATACAGGCGCGCACACGCACACCAATCATTTTATTAGGTACATCTCTTTGTTTCTATACTAATTGTGTATGTGCGTCTGTGGTAAGCAGAACTGATCAAATGGACAGACGCACACACACACAAATACACACACACACACACACACACACCCAAATACCAATCATTTTATTGGGTACATCTCTTTGTTTCTACACTAATTGTCCATTTTATCAGTTCTGTTTACCATATAGAAGCACTTTGTAATTTCCACAAGTTTCTCTATTTACTACTTGTGTTGTACTGGTATAAGTATATCAGTCAAAGCAGTGCTGCCAGTATCCTGTGAGCAATGATGAAGGATTAGAGGATGACTAAGACAAACTGTGTAACAACAGATGAACTACTGTCTCTGACGCTATATCTACAAGGTGGAGCAATATAGTAGATATGTATAATAGTGTTCTAAAGGCAAAAGGGGGTCCAACCAAGTAAGGTGTACCTAATAAAGTGGCTGGTGAGTGTAAGTGTATGTGTGTGTGTGTGTGTGTGTGTGTGTGTGTATATCATTAAAACCCATCTGGATGGAATAAGGCCAAAATAAAAGAAATTTGGCAACGTCCAAATGCTATTATAATGTTCTATGAGTAGTCCACATTATTTTTTAGTGTACTGGATTCTATGTACTGTTTGCTGTAGTTTCTAATCTCTCTTGCATGAATAAATACATTTAAAAAAAACAAGTCTTCCTCTGTATGATTGTCAGTGCTCACCTTACTCTTGAGCAGAGCCTGTGTGTATAACCAGTGCTGTGTATGCAGAGATTGGTCAGCAGGTCTCATTGTAATTTTGGTTGTGGTTGAGTGCTGTCCAGTTCTCTCTACAGTCAGCACCGTACCCAAAGCTCGGCTCTGCACTTGGACGTAGACTTGCCGCTGAGGACAAAACAATAACCAGACATTACACAGCAGTCCAGATTTAACTATTAGTCAGACAGTTAGTAGTGTAGTCAGTACATCCCAATGTTGCAGCAAATAATCTTCACTGACACAATCAGTGGGAACAGATCTTTGCATACACTAAATGAGTTTAATTGCGGATGGCACAAGAGCAACATGATTGCCCTTGAGCAACGTGGCCTCGCAGCTCCCGAGATCCCTGGTTTGATTCTCAGCATGTGTGGAGCTTGCACATCTTGAGAGTATCTGCATTTGTTTCCTTCAGGCATTTTGATTTCCTCTCATACTCCAGACATTACCCTGTGTAGGGTTGGTTAGCCTTGTACCCTGTGCTGCCAGTTAGGTCCCTATATTTGATTTAGCATTTCAAAATGATCTACATTTGGCCCAGTGATTATTTTATAAAAAGATGAAAATGCAACATGAATAAGATGCTGACTAAATCATATTTTTGCATTCTTCAGCTGAACCGCGAATTACAAGAGGTTCATTTAAGGTGTTAATTAATGGGGACAGTGAAAGAAAATCACATCCTACATACGTCCCCTATTCCCACATGGCTGCCTCTAAACAGAATACTTATGCAGACCTTGCTGTCAGCACCATCTGGTTATGTTTATGCATAAATATCTTTTTAGTAACGAGTGGGTTTTTATCAGCATGCTCCAAACCTTAGTTCAGACATGCTCAATTGCATTACCAAATGACTGCAGAAGTCTGAGGCAAATTGGCCATGTTTATGAGCTGAATTAAACCTTGTATGACAGAGGAAATGAAAAGGTAAGAAAGTGGATGTGTGAGTGTAAAGAAGATATTTTTAGCTCTCCGTTGCTATAAAAAATGCTCACTACAACACAACCCACATGCACTGCTCTCCACTAATAAGCCTCCAATTCACTGACCTCAATTTGTATTTTGCTAATAGTGTAACCTACATTGTACTATCTTACCATTTTACTGAACCTGAATAAAATTTACGGTCAGACATTTAAAAACAGGCATGCCATTTCATGAGTTAATAAACTTTTCCATAACCAGATGCAATTTCAGTAACTCGAGCTCACCTGTCTGAGTGGCTGGAGGGAGCCAATTGTGTCCCAGCTGCTATATTCACTCCAGCATGGATACCCTCCCGTCTGCAGCAGCATCTGACGTCCCTTAAAATGACTGAATTCATATGCCACCCATCTGCGTTGGACAGAGGCAATCACACCGGCCGATCAACAGCCAGATTCATGAACTCAAACAACCAGTTCATCTAATATATTCTTATAAGTAAAGCAAAGTAAATTCTTCTTACAGGCCACTATTGACTCTAAGAGATTGGGTGAAGAAGTTGTCCATGTCCTCAATGGGTGAATCTGTCACAGTCTCCAAGCCTTCAAATGAACTGAGTGAATAAAGACTGATGGAGGGCTCAGAGAGGTTCTGCATGAAGTAAAAATGACCCAAATGTTACTACACAGCATTGCACAGGACTCAGCAAACTAGAGCATGTTATTCAAAGTGACAGTTTTCAAAGCATCAAACACATTTAAAGCATCTTCCTCCGCTGGCAGTCTGATTTAGATACAGAGCATGCAAAACACTTCCAAATCCATTTAGTCAATGTCACTTATTTAAAGAGCACATTTTAAAACGACAAAGACGACCAAAGTGCTTTACAGTCCTATTTTAAGTCTATCCTCTATCCAACACATTTTTTTTATTTTGTTTCCTTTTTCTGGTCTTTTTTTAACAATTAAAGACCAGAAAAAGGATCAATAAATGTTCAGAAGAAACTTTTATTACACGTTCTAATTCTGGGCAATATCTGGACACTATGGTAACCTAAAGAACAGAAAACTAAAACAGAGGATAAGGAAAGTGAGAGTGTGAGACGCAAAAAAAAACAAGAAAGGTTCCATATTTACAATTTAGAAGCTTTTTTTTGTTTAAAAAAAATCTGACGCAAATAAAAAGGCCATGTTGGTTACCCAGCAACCTCAACAGAAAAACGTTGAAAATACATAGGGTGCATGAGACGACATTTTTCTGATTTAATGCCTTTAAAAAGTAGGGCCAGTGAAACCGTAAAACCAAAAACTAATAATAATAACTTTCTCTAGGCAATACATATGAAAAACTTAATATTCAATAATTCATGGGGAGAAGCCCAAAAGTAATCAAATTTATTAGTAAATCATTATATACATTGTTTTTTTTTCATATTCTATGCCCTCCTCATAGTAGAGCAAACCACAAACCTATAGAAAAAAACAGACAGAATTTTATTATTTTTTTTTAATTAAAAATTATACAAATGTTTGGTTATCCCACCCAGCACTAAAACTTTCATTTATTTCTTCTAAATCTGAAAGAATACTTTGTTACTCTGTTACACTTTTATATTAGTGAGAAGCTGATGGATAACAGGTACCACAAAAAATAAGTTCTGTCACTGGGATGTCATGTTATTGTTTTAACGTGTTGGTTAATTTGATCAAACTAAATCCTTACAGTAAAAAAGACCAGATATTGTTGTTAAAACACTTCTTTGAAATCTGATGTGCTCAGGTATGTTCTACAATGTACAAAATGTGGAGAGTTTTGAAAATATTTCAAGAATGAAGACTCACATAATGAATGGGTTTGAAGGATTTTATGGCTGTTGCCATGCAGCCACAGGAGGCGAGAGTAGGATAAAGGCCCTCTCCAAGGACAAACTGGTTACCACAGAAACCTTCCTGATCGTACAACAACCAACTAAACGTGGTAATAGAGAGACAAAGAGGTGCTATACTTTAAATGTTGATTTTCAATAAATTTGTGTAGCTGTAAGCACATAAAACACAACACCCTTGGCAGTGTAGCGTCTCACCTGCCCTGAATCACACGGAATGATGCAGGATCTAGCATGCCACAGTCTGATGCTTCACTTTCCAATTCTCTGCTCTTTCCAGCAAAGTGTGGCTCGCTGTAGACACACAACTAGGAACACACAATAGGATATATTGGGAGAACAGTAAATGACACACTTCAGTGATGGCGTGCTGGTATCAAGATCTATTAAAACTGCACAAGTTGCATTCTGTGAAACTGTAAGTAAGTATTTTAGGTATTTAGATGACCAGAATACACATACCAAAAACTTTGGTTCCTTTTCTCCAGAAATGTCCTAAAAAGACAGAACAAGTTACTGTGAAATAAATCAACGTGTTTTGAGGATTTGTGTAATTTAATTTGACTGATTTTATGACGGATGGTATGGTGTCACAGCGGTTAGCAGTGCTGCCTCACAGCTCCAGAGAAAGTCAAATGGAATGTGTGAGTGATTGATTATACAACCAAATCATTTAACACTTACATTTATAGCATTTGGGAGAAGCCCATATTCAGTGCGACTTACATCTGATACCATCTAAGCAACTGAGGGTTCAGGTACAGTCACAGCATTTGACCGAGCCCCCACTTGAACCATTGACCTTCTGGACATAGTTTGGTGCCTTAATCACTGCATCACCACTAACATATCATGTGTATTTTAATGCAAGCAGCCCTGTGCCCTTCTTGCTCTGTTCCTGGCTTGATCTGGCTTTGCTAATACAGCAGAAACGGATCCATTACAGATCTGTTTCTGCTGTGTTAGCAAAACCAGGTCTTTTTTGCCTTGTAGGGACATCTGTCAGGTCCCCATGAGGAAAGCTGATTTTTTAAACACAAATTGTAACTTTATTTTGAGAAAACAAAATATTTGCATTGGCTTGCTGATTGGTTTTGGATAGGTGTAGTGCTACGTAGCCACAGTAATCATTATCATTTTCTCTAGAATGTCCCCTGTCCTGTTTACCAGGTTGTGTGTGTGCGTGCACTTACTCTTCGAACAGGCCGGATGGAGAGAGGTGAACTTTTCCTGTCACCCCATTCCAGTATTCCAGAGTGATGGCCTTTCTCAAGAACAAACTGGTCTCCAGTGTAAAACCTCTCACTGTATGCTACCCACCTGACAAATAACATACAAATTTTCATCTTCACAATCACTTCCAACTTACAAAAGCTGCAGTTCTGCAGACCCCATGCATACACAGGTAAGTGCCATTTAACATCCAGCTGATCCAGGTCTGTTCGCTTTAAAGAAATTATTATAAATTACAGTATAACATGAAATCTGTATTTTAACACCAGACATGTGGCCATAAATAGCCAATTTAAATAGTCACCTCAACAGCCAATCAAAGCTGTGGTTCATGAGCAGATTTGTGAGTCCATGTGCATGCATGGATGTAAGCATGACTACCTTACCGTATGCTCACTTGCTCATTAGCTCATGTATGAACTAGAGCCTGTTCTACACTGCTTACAAAAATTATGGGATTTTTCATTTTGAAATATCCCCCAATTCATGTGAGCAGTATATTGGTAACAAGGTATAAATGGTGTTTGTAAGTGCATGTGCTTGTCCTAATGGAAGTAGTACTCCTTTGTTTGTCTGACACTACTTGTATATTCTCTGTAACCCTATAACTATATAAACTGATTCACATTCACTCGTTGAGTCTCTGTTTAGTCTGGCTGATCCTCAGAGTTGTTCTCTATGCTGTTTATCAATATATTTTTGGCTTCAGTGCATTTATGACCAAAATTCAAAGTTCTGCTGGCAGGTTATAATAAACAGTATGACATAAAAAGTCATGAAAACAGTAAACTGCTAATGAAAACAATCTGATTTTCCATACGCTATATACTCACACGCCACTAATAACATCAATGGTGTTTAGTTCATTTACTATCCCAGCCTGCTGCATTTCTGCCACATCCTGGTCCACGAGTTCCATCTGTTCCCCACAACTGCTCAGGGACACTACAGGTTCAACAAAATCCTGAAATAAACACAACAATTCCCAATTGAGCAAAAACACTCAGCTCAGTTTCAGATATCGCCAACAATTGTAGCAAATCTTTGAAACTTTTATTTTTACAACCTCAGTTGTCAAATCTATGAAAGTACGGACTCGACTTGCCATGAACCAAATTGATTGCGCCCAATCAGAGTATTGGCAAGTGTTTGGTATAAAAACCAGATTACTGGAGGAACTTGGGGTAAAGTATTTTGTACAAATTCTATTACCTATTTTTTATTGTACTCTTATCTATCCACCGCAGCACCAATGGTTGAAATTAAAAACAAAAATAAATAATTTTTTTGCTTTTTCCGACCTCCGGTGGATTGCCAAATGTATTCTTCTGTTCATTTAATTTTTTAAAGGTTCACTTTAATTTAATTGTAGGTTAAATACATTTTATTTTTAAATTACATTATTTTTTATTGTACTCTTATCTATTCATTTTTTGTCTTAATTTATTTGAAACAGAAACAGACAGCACAGTGGAAGAAAAATTCTTAGAATTTTAGAATTACAATTTTATATATATTCTGCATAAATAAGACCTGGAACATCACTGGAAGTCTGGAAATGAGATAAAGATTGCCCAACTAAACAAAATAGTACAAATGTACTATAAATGTAAAATAGTACTCGTTTAGTGATCTGTTTTCGAAAAATTATCCAACGGTGGCAAAAGTGCATAAACATTTGCATTTAATATCTGGTGTAACCCCATTTATTTACCCAATTTCCTCCTACAGAACTGCTTTTACTCTGGGATGTTCCCAATGTTTTTGTTTCAAACACACAATGCTTCTCATATAAGTCAAAAAGTTATATTTTGGTCTCTCATTGGTATTCTGGCTTGACCATGTAATCATGTTCTTTATGGAGAGCAGAGGCTTTCTCCTTGTAACCGTGCCATGTATTCCATTGTTGTTCAGTGCTGTTTCATGTAGAAGATGGCCATAGCAAATGCTGTATACTTGGTATGGGTTATCACATGTGCTGTTTATTGTGAGGCCTCAGAGTAACTCTGCAAACTGGGTCAGAGCCTCAGAGCCTCAAATTTTTCACATCTAACCTACTTACACCAACTCTACATAGACCAACACATTCTCAGAGAATATGTATATTTTCAACATCCAGTTGCAATGAATAAACGTTATAAGTTCATGCACTATAGTAAAGAAAGTTTCTGAAGGCATTGGCAGGTGTATAGGTGAACATGTCTGAACTTATACACCCACCGATCACGTTCACACGTTCACACGTTTACTATTAGTTTTACTAAGCAGCAGTGACACTGAGGTGACTGATTCATTCATACCAGCACAACACACAACACACCACCACCATGTTATGTCAAGGAAATGCTGAGAATGATCCACCACCCAAATAATAACCGATCTGTGGAGGTCCTGTGGGGGTCCTGAACATTAGCACATAGAGAAACAGTTGGTCTACAGTCTGTAATATAAATCTATATGCTAAGTGATAGTGACAAAAATGTACAAACAAGAAGGTGTATCTAATCAAGTGATCTGTCAGTGTATAGGCTTGCCTGTGCATGCATGTGTATGCTATCATGTGCTTTTGTGTGTGTGTGTGTGTGTGTGTGTGTGTGTGTGTGTGTGTGTGTGTGTGTGTGTGTGTGTGTGTGTGTGT
>JAUZSU010006669.1:0-22950 GCA_034780255.1 Parotocinclus maculicauda
TGTGTATCTACACACTGCACTTTGATGTCTCTATTTGTGGCTTGGCCTCGTGTGAGTCACGCAGCTCCAGTGACTCAGATCAAGGCTACCGATGTTTAGCATTAGCATGAATGGATCTGCGGTTTGTGACGCAGTCATGACACAATGTCAACACAAGTCTGAGGCATTGAGAGATGAAGCAGAGCTAGAGTGAAAGTGCAAGATAGATGGAAATGAGAGAGACTTTGTGTCTCCAGTTTTATTTTATGCTGTTAAACGTGCATTATTCCACATGGATTACTCAGCTTGGACTCGTCTATAAATGTTGAGATACAAGCACAACGGGCAACGTTTTTTTTTCATTCATTTTTCCTTACCTGTTTAATCCAGTTCTGGGGTTCTGGCAGCATTGTGCACAAACAGGAAGCAACCCTAGACGGGGTGCCATTTTAGTGGAGGGCTTTTGCGCACATATACTGATTCACACTGGGCACATTAGAAATGCTAGCTGAAATGTGTTGAATGTGGGAGTGTTGTGGGCATATGGAAGGTGTCTGGAGGAAACCTACATGTAAACTCCACAAGTCTGTGCCAACATGTCATCCTTTATTGGAAGTTGGAAGTCATTACAAGATCATACTGTGGCATTTACTGTTTTTCGTGTGTTTACTGTGTTTCTTGGTGTCACCCAATTGAGACGATTGGGAAAGCAAAGTAAGATCTCAAACTATCTTAAAACATATATAAGAGAGTTACTGCCTGGCACAGACTCCTGTTTAAACATGTATATACATTTAATAGTTGACATTTATTTAGAAATTTGGGAAAACTAAATGCCCTGACAAACAACTTGGCCATAAGGAAATCTAATTACCACAGGCTGTTTTTAACTCCCTCAGATATGAATTGCTAGTAAGTGACCATCAGATGGACCTTTTGGATTGCAAGATTAAAGAACCTGTAAAATGTAATAATTAAGCGTGTTGATGATCTGTTTTGCTTGAAAGAGATAAGTGGAAGTGGATTATGGGCCCCTCCATTGTTATTGCTCTCTTTTTTTCTCTCTCTCCTTCTTGTCTGCCAGTTTCCATTATAAATCCCATTGAAGAGAAGGGTGGGAAAAGGTCAACATTGTGTGTTGACCTATTCTTTACTCCCCCCTATTTCCCCCAGCAGTTTGCCATGAGCTTTGATTTATAACGGGGGGCAGGGGGTCGCCTTGTTTAGTTCTCGCCTGCCTGTTTAGAGCATTTTGGTGGGGCAAATCCCCAAAAACCTTAGGGGAGAAAAGGGCTTCCAAGTGCAGAGGTGCTTAGGCAGGGGTCATAAACTAATGAAGGACCCCAATTTAGAGTCTGTGGCTAAATAGAGGGGCTAATCAGGGCTTCCGCTGTTTTATTAAAGCCAGAGTGGTTCCCTCTGATGGGAATCAGTCTCACCCAACACCCACTTCTTTAAAATGTTCTGCTCTTAATCATCTGACAAAGTTTTGCATTATGCAAGCTTTATACATGCTTGTTCCTAGAGGCAAATCTCCCAGTGAGGAGGTCGCCCAAATCTCCCATGTAATAAATAAGCCCATGTGCCAAGATCCAAGCAATCCGCCGCATTTCAATCCCTCAGTGTAGAAATATATCCTGACAGGCATTTTATAAAGGGATGGGCATTTTGATATGTAGCTCAAATTCTCAAGTGTAAACTGAAGATTGATTTTTTTTGGGGTTCATTTGCAGATCAGTGCATCCTTTGTTTGTGTTTTTTGATATTTACTTAATTGCTGTATTATTTTTGTACATCAAAAGTTAGAGTTAAAGAGTCTTGAAGGTGCTTCATTATGGTGAAAGAAGTTTAACCAGTGATGTTCTGTTACACCTTTTGCATTTTCATTTAAATTTTTACACATTATACTCTTTGCAAACCTCAGACCAGCTTGTTAGTTGGCCTTGAAATGGGCTCAGTGAAAAATGGGGTTCAAACACTAGCTTCAGACTCAAAGTTGACCATCCAGTGCCTTGAGTATCTGTAAGGTTGTCAGGTCAAGTCATCTTCCATCAGATAGGCGAGAAAGACGTCACTGCAAGGGAGAGCATTTTCATTAGTTCCACACTGTGATGTTTAACCCATTAGGCCACCAACACAGGCGGTCACAAGCTCCATAAAACCCAAATTGCCTGCTAGATAGGTCTGTATGCCAATTTTTCAATGACCATCAGGCTAAAAGACAATCTGGCACATGCATAGTAAGTGTTTTTAGGAATTGAAATATTTACTTTCTAATTAAGTACTGGAAACCATTGAGTACAACCCAACTGGGAGCATTTAGTTTAGGTATTTTAAGCTTTAAGATGCTACAAAACCTCTGCTAACTTGTGACAGTTGTCTAGTAATGCAAGTTACATGTTGATCTGTCTGCTCAGGATGAGCATTTTAATACAAGATTAAGAGTGTGTTATGTAACAAAAAATATTGTGATGTGCATTAAGATAACAATGGTAATTTAATGACGGTAAAAATGATGTTTTACACTTTCCACATGTATAGACACTCATTTACACTGTACAGTATTAATTCTCCAGCCCATCGAGGTCGAGGCATTACTTCTTAAAGCCAAATGTTGCCAGTTGGGAGGTCTGCATTGCGATTGGTTGCTGAGTACCCTTCTGCACTTCTTTACATTTGGAGAGCATTTGGCTGACAGCTTGGATGAGAGCGTGTGAAGGTGTTACAAAAGGAACTAGCAAGAAAAATCCCTGCCTGTTGTACAGTAGAAAGAACACTGTGGTCCTGTTGATGACGTAATGCTTTTACGTACTGTTATTGAAGTGCAGCTTGTATATTTTTATATTCCTATAGCTCCCATTCCTTCCATGCTGCTTCAAAGTTGTGTTTGGTTCAGTGTGTGATAGGAGCCCTCCTTCAAAGGAAAACCTACATTTGCTGGGGGTCAGAGGGTTATGTGGTAATCTCTCCTGATGATGTCCTGCTGATGGAAACCCCAGATCCTAAGTACTTTGCTCACTGGACTGCAGAGAAAACCCTTGTTGCTCTAAGAACAAGGAAGCTTCTCACCAGCTGGGAGAAAGGACTGGTTTCAATATTGTGTCCTCTGTTATTTTCTTGTTGATATGCACGGCTAAACATGTTTCCAAAGCCATAGGGGTCAGAACAGGGACAGTTTAGATCAATGTGAGTCAGCATGGGATGAGAATTGTTTTTAACTGGAATTGAGTGATTCACTTAGTTGTAACATGGATGGAGATGGAGGGATTATAGGATGGTGAGTCAGGGGAATTAGGGTTAAAATCAAAATTCATTGTTATTTCAGTGATGTGGGGATGTCTGTCTTTTCTCTCAGGGGGCTGCAAGGACTCTGGGATGTGCCCCAGCCCTTATTGCCCCCACCCCTTTCTTATAAATAACAGCAGCACAATAAACAGGATCCTGATAATTGGGCCATCAATAAGAGCTGTGTCTAGTGACTGGGTGGGTCCAGTCCCAATCCTGTGAGCTCTCTACCCCCTGCAATCCCCTGGAGCTCCCTTTGCTTACTGATTTCCTCAGCAAAGATCGCAGTGATGACAGCTGGAAAGAGAACCTAAAAGAGACACCCCCCACTTAAGTGTATTGCTGCTCACTATGGGTGGCTTTCTCTTTCCATCTCCGTTTGCTCTACTCTCCTCCCCGTGGAGGTTGTGGGCTCAATGTTTGCTTTCTGTCCATCTTATGCTCTTTTGAAAGTTACAAACTGCCCATTAGTCTTTGATGTATTAATGTGATACCAACAATGAAGGCTTTTACATGTTCTTAATTATCCAATGATTGCAGAAAATCAGATTTTGTCAGGTATCTGATTAATGAGTTTACATTCACTTGGATAATCCGCTAACGGGAGAGCTCCATGTTTACATGACTCAAGCAGTAACCAGATTTCTGCTTTGCAGCCAGCCAATAATCTGATGGAAGGATGTAATGTAAACTTTAATTAATTAATTTAATTTCAGGGTTGCCAAATCCCATAAAGTCATAAACCTCACATCTATCCAAAAAAGTCCAAAATAATCTGGAATAAGAGGACCTGGCAACCATGTTTAATTCTACTAGATGCTTCCATAGCAACTCTGCACACATGCAGACAGGCTACTTAAATAATCAGATAACTGCAAAAATAGGATTTTGATACTATTATTAAATGCATTTAAAAGCACTCTGTGACAAATTGCATGTTGTTTCTTTTGTAATTATTTTTTGTAGAACACCAACCAAAGACAAATTATGTAACTACCTAAGCATGCAGCAGAAAAAAATGTCATATTGTAAATCTTGTGTCTGATAAAAATTATTTTGCCCATCCAAAGCACTACCTGACGGGATTCCAGGCACTAAATCTTTGGCAATTAGCTGTTATTAAGGATATGTGTTGTAAAAACCAGTCTTGTTTTAATATAAAACTTGTGATGTACATTATACCTGTCTCTTTTAAGTTCTCACCAGTGCATTTGAGGGGTACTTGTGTTGAAAATCTGTCCTCAGTTGGCTGTTTTGGTAAACAGATTTAAAGCTTTAAAGTTTGCTGTGGCTGAGGATACTAACCATAATACTATCACCTGCTACTGCTTCCTTGGGCATTAGTTTGCTGAATGAATACATGATAGTTTATATGTCTACATTTTCCAATTAAAGTATATGTACAGCTCATGTAACGTAGATAAGAACATTAAAATAGATGTGGCTGACTTTCTACTGACTTACAAAGTATAAACTAGTCTGGTAAGAAGCTGGGTTCCCTCATTTTAAGGAGCTTAAAAAGCAGGATAAGCAATTCTATACGTCCACGTGTCTCCATTGTTTCTGTTGGTTTGGCTCCAGTTTGCTTCCCATTTCCCGGTACTTTCCCAAGCTCCAGGAAGGGCCAGTGTTGGGGTTCTGCTTCAAAACTCAATAGAAACAGAATGAGGAGACAGTTAAACAACGAGTTTTTTGCCTGATCGTGTGTTTGGAGTACAATAACACATTGTGTTGTGCGGGGGTGCAAAAGTAGTGCTTTCTCAGCCTGTTATTAGTCTGATTTTTGGGTTTGGCCTGAAATCATATATCATGTTTGGATTTACACATACATAAAGGCCAAATCTAATTAATCCAAACCTCATTTTCGGGAGCTGGAATTAAACATTTGTTTAAGTTCAAGCTAGTGTCTGTGTCTTACAGCACAGTCCTGGGGCTTTATTCTGTGTTATTCAGCACTCCAGGAACCATTTTTAGATCAGGAATCATCTGTTGTGGAACTAGAACTATGGTTGTTCATGCATACTTGTTGACCATTTAGCAGCTGGTAGATTATTGATGGCAAATATTCATGCATTTTTCTGACTAGCAATTGAACGATGATCTTACCTGTGGCCAACATGGTTTGTAAACTAATCCTATTCTTTTTTTTTCAAGAATAACTTTCCTGTAGTGGTCAACAAAGCAAAAAAAGTAAAGCAAAATACTGTTTCAGTGTAAAGAGAGGGAATGACACCGGGAATGTCATCATAATGAATGTAAATAAACCTTTATCCGAAGCAAATGGTGCAGTTGAAAGTATTTTAAGTCTTTGCAATGGCCCAACAGTGCTTGCTTTTCAGATCCTGTATTTAAACCCACAGCCTTCTGATTGGCAGTCCAGAGCCTTTGATGAGGCACCTTCTAATATTATTTGCACAACATTGTGTGGCTGAGACTAATAAAGCCCACCTGTGTGAGTTTGCCTGCTTCTAGTTTTCTCTGAAACCTAAGAAAGGCAATCTGAACACACAACATCCTGTGCGGCAATTAAAACTAACACACACACACTGGCTAACCATTCCTCCCTCTTTCTCACCCTTCCTCTCTCACTCTGTCCGTCATAGTTTCCAGCAGCCGGGGAAGGGGTGGAAAGGGGGAGGGTCGGGGTGACACAGAGTGTAACAGGACCACAGCGATCCATTCAGAGAAAAGTTCTGAGGGATTGCTTCCGCGCATGATGTTTTTTTTTTCCTCCTCGATGGTCATCCCTCCCCCATGACCCTCCTCGATCGGGCCCCTCATCTGCTGGGCTGGGCTGTTTTTCTGACTGCGCGTCTGCGTCTGTCTGTCTGTCTGCGTGTGTCTTTGTGTGTCTGTGAGCATGCACGTTTGTCTACTTGTGGCTGTTTGACTTTGACTGGGTCTGTCTGTCTATCTGTCTGTGTGTCTGTGGCTTGCTGACTGGTTTACTGACCAGATGGGTGTCTGCCTGTGTGCATGTCTGCCTGTGTGTGTGGATGGCTGTGTATATCTGGCTGTCTGTGTATGTCTTTGCGTATGTGTGTGTGTGTGTCTTTGACTGTCTGTGTATATCTGGCTGTCTGTGTATGTCTGTGTATGCACATCAGTGTGTGTGTGTGTGTCTGTGTGATTGGAGGGTGGGCTGGTGGACCATGGGGGATTAGGGGAGTATCTGGAAGGTCCTTTGATCAGCAAAGCATAAACAAGAGGGGGCTTGAAATGGGCTAGATAGCGAAGGGGGTTAATGCTGAGTCATTCTCTTTTTCTCTCATTGACATAAATTGTCTCTGTTTGTTACACTTACTCTATCTCCCTACTCCAGTTTTTCTCTTTCTGGGGTAGGTGACTAACAGTATGAGAAATGTGCCACAACATAGCTTACAGTCTGTACTTTTTTGAATAGAATGAATATATTTTTCTGTCAACATAAAAAAAAAAAATTTCTTTATTAAATAAGTGCCATCAAATCAGTCCTGCCTCCTGGTTATCATGTAGTGTGTTTCCAAAATATTCTAAATGTGCTTTTTTGGTCTCTTGCTCAAGTGCCCACAAGTGGCAGATCAGTAGTGCTGTCACATAACACATTTAAGGAATAACATCTTCTTCTGTTGCTCTTACAATTGTCCTCTTATTTTCCAAAACGACTATTACAAATTGTTTGTGTAGCTTTTATAGCTAGAAATATGAAGCAGCCGTAGTTGAAAGAAGTGCTATAATAACTATTAATTAGTATTATAGCATGTTTGATAAATTCATAGAAAATGTAATAGAAGTTAAAGCTGTTATTTGCTTGCTTAGCTGAGTTCCTCAGTAAGCTGGACACAGGGACACTTTTTTTTTTATTGTAAACAATTGCACATGTTAATGAGTGGTACTGGCCTTAATAATGTAGCAGTAGAACATAACAGCTGTTCACAGAGTTGAAAGCAGGCTAGATTTCTAAAGTAAAGTGACTGACTAATCTGTAGTGCACTCATTTTAACTGACTACATTATTTTAAGCTTTTTACTAGCAGAAAGTCTCAAATAGATCACATCCTCTGTAAATGAAGTGGTTAATATTTTGAAGCAGGTCATGGCATGTGAATGGAGTGGGAACCTTGTTTAATAATTAGTCTTGCTTGGCAAAATTTTTTAATGTCAAATCCGCTCAAACAGGCCATGAGGCGAGCACTGGAAGTGGAGGTAAAAGTGCGAACTGGATGTGAATAGCATTCAGCTTTTTTGGGGTCGTAGCTCTGTCTGAGCCTTTGTCCATCAGGTATAGGCTTTGAAAAGTGGCGCCAGATTGTTCAATGGACTGACACTTCAGTGTGTCGAAGCAGGCAGCCAGAGAAAGAGTCTGCTGGGAAGAGCCCTAGGCGTGACCCCGCCTGAATGAGATGGGTCTAGCCTGCCAGGGAACCCTTTCCTCTAGTAGCCTTCCATCTTAATCGAGTAGCAAGTCTTAACAGTGTAGTAAGTAGAAAGGCTTTCTTACCACCCATGCTCAGGAAATTACCAGAAATCAAATCTATATATTTTTATCCTACAAGTTTTTGATTAATTATTTTGAGTGGTTGCACATTTTGGATCAATAAGGATAGAGCTAAAATTTCAAGTCAAGCTTAAACCCTATTATATCAGCAGAGTCCAAAATGACACACATGCTGTTGATAGTCACGGCTGTTCTTTGCTAGCAGTCTTGTCATGTGATACTTAAAGCACTTTTGGCACTTGGCTTTCTTTATAAGTATATATAGCATACAGTAAATTAGTTATATCTGATTATATAAGTTATCTCAAGTCCAAGCGTTCTTGGTAAGTGTGTTTAATTTTAGCAATTAGATGGTTGTCTAATATTAGCTAGTTTGCATTGTTTTAAGTAGTATGCCAATGATGGTTGTTTTAATGACAATGTAATACTGAGCTGATTGTAATTACACAGAAACATTAAGTAGCTTGTTAGCTTTATAGCTAAAGATAAAAAGTTAATGTTAACGTTACTTAACATTAAGTTACCTGCTTGGGTAACATTATGCTAGCTTGCTAGCTTAACACTGAGCTATTACACTGCATTAGGACATTACACAGATTGAACAAGTTGTGTTGAAAGGATTACATTTGAGAATTTGTCATCATTGATCGTTGTTTCTGTGCTAAAATATATGATGAACATTTATAGTGTGGTTCCTTAAAACCATGCAAAACTTACAGAAATAAAACTGATACAAAGCTTTTGCAGTAGTCTGGTGTAAGTGTGTAAAGCTGGGAATAGTTTTTCCTTGAAAGGTGCTTCATTTCTTTGTGTTACACTCAAGCGGTTCTTCAGTCTGAAGCTCATACGCAGATCACATGTAATCTGGGCCAAAGTTGACTCTGCTCATTCCTCCCTCCTCCTTTTCCTCTCATAGACTACAAACTCTAATTTGCCAAACAAGCTAAAAAAAAACAGGACTATTTTTAGTCTTGCAGACAAACTCGAGTCCTCAGCACACTGTCAACTTTCCATACACTCCAACAGTTCGGGGGGTAAGGGGGGGTGGTCTGTATTACACATTAAAAGGCTTCTGACATTTACATTTGTCATTTGTTATGTTACGCACTTCATCTATACCAACTGTTACCAACTTATTTTTTTAAGCGTATGGCCACTGTCTAAAGTTTTTTTTCCTAATTTAATTACTTTTTTCCCAATTATTTACCCTAAGGAACACACTTGAACTGTTCAATACAAAATTTTCCAAAATACTCAGTGAAAGGAAATGTGAATACTGTTTTTCCTAACTACTGTTCTGAAGCGAGACATAATGATGTCAGGAAAAATGCATCGGCCAAACACAGTCATGGAGGGACTGGAACACATGCATCAATGCTTTTTCTAAAAATGTTTCCATCCCTTTTGAGCTTCTCTTAAGCTAGACACCAGAAGACTGTGTGATCATTCTAAGGTTTAAATGATTTGCTTTAGTAGAAGCTTGGTGAGTTGTTTATAAACGAATGCTGTGAATGAGAATTTTGTTTGCGTTGCAGCTTTAAAAAAAAAAAAAAAATTGAAGAACAGTAAAAAGAGAGCTTTCTGAGCCTTAACCAGGTTAAATGTGTGGCTAGAATTAGTGGACTTTAAAGTTAGTGCTTGTTTTTTGACCAAAGTGTAGTACTCATACTATATGACTTTTTGTGTACTGTTTGGGGAACTTTCTTTTAAGATGGTTGAACAGGTTCATTAGTGGTTGAAACGTTCCATAGTTTTCCAAGAAAATCTCTTGTCTTTGCATTTTGTTTTCAAACAGCTGTCAATTGTGTCATGTCCACTGAGTAAAATCGGTTCCATATGACTAATGTTGGATTTTAATAAACTACAGGGTACTTCTTAAGGCTCCATTCGCTGTGGGATATTGTTGATATAATTTTTTTTATGCCATAGTAAACTTGAGTGAACAAAAGTTTAATTTAATTGTTAAACCTTTTTTTGATGTCATGCCATGCATTTGTGAAGACTATGATGTTTCTCACGATTGCTCTGTTAAGAGAGATTGTGGGGACATTTGAATCATTCATATTCTAAAGTCTAAAATTCACATCTACTGCAGTAGTAGAAGAATAATGTAAGGGTCTTAAAAGTAGGATTGTACAGACTAGATTGGAAAGAGAATCATTTGCCATTTCCTGTAACATGTTTATAAACCAGTCACATCTGAAGACATCTCAGTTATTCTGGGTTTGTTGACTTTTGTGAATTATCTATATGATCTATCTATATGATAACATGTTTTACACTAAAACAGCTCATAATAAAATTTTTTTGCAATATTTAAAAGGTTGTATACATACTGACTGCTTTTTTTTTATGTTCCCTTGGCTTACTGTTTTTTTTTCCTTCTAATTGCAGCCACATCGATCAGTCTACCACCTGGCAGGATCCTCGCAAAACCATGCTCCAGATGAACCAAGCAAACCCAGCCAGCCCTCCAGTCCAACAGCAGAATCTCATCAGCTCACCGTCAGGTAGGCAACCCTTGTTTACGCACATTCATTAATGCAGATTAGTCCAGACCTGACCTCACGTCATGGGACTTGGTGGCCCAGTGGTTAAGGTACTAGAATATGGGGCAGAAGGTCCTGGGTTCATATCTCACCTCTGAAAGCTGTTACTGTAGAATTGTTGAGCAATACCCTTAACCCACTATTGCTTGATTTGTAAGGTTGTAGCATTCGTGAGTCGATCTGGATAAGGGCGTCTGCTAAATTAAATTAAATATGAATGTTATGTGCTTCTACATGGAGGTTGTTTGTTTAAAATTGGGAGTGTATCTGCACCACACCACATACTGAGGTGATGTTTATCTTAGAGCTACAGAGCATGGGGAAAACTTGGTTTCCATTAAACATGACAAGTCCTGCCCAACACAGTGTTCACTACTCCACCTCTCCTACTGATCAGGAGCCCATTTTATCTTTCGTGTACTCTTTCCTGCTTCATTTTTAATTTTCAGCTTGGTCACAGGCAAACGTAACATTTTTCATTAATTTTTTATTTTATTAAAAAGAAAAGACTGCACCACTTGCACTCTGTACATATTTCGATTGAATAAAAACTTAACAGACATGTTTTAAATCCTGTACTGCACCTTTATGGAGTGCGTGGCTTTAAGTTTTTAACTACCCGTTCAGTTCATGTTGTGGTAGTGTTTATATTAGCTTCCCAGAAAAGAAATTAGTTGAACGTGTTATTTATTCTTTAATACTTGGTTACATCTCACCTCGCTCTAATGCAGTTCCTGTCTTCAGGTAAAGATTCCACCTGTGTCTAGAGTAACTGTTAATTTTATCTTCCTCCTCCATGTACTAAGTGCATTTGATCTTTGTGGGTTTTAATTCCAGTGGTTAATTTTCTGTTTCAATTTATATCACAAGAGTTTGGGCTTGGGGCCCAGTAATATATTATTTTGAGTGTGTGTGTGTGTGTGTGTGTTTACAACACCAAATCAGAAAAAATGGGAAAGTATGGAAAATTTAAATAAAAAATACAGTGTCTCCTACATTTCCTTTGACTTTTATTTCATTGAATACAGTATAAACTCGAGCTAGTTTTCTTTGGTTAATTAGCAGTGTGCAATATAGAACAAAATGGCACAAAAACATGCTTAGCAAACCATAGCGAAATCATTGAGCAAAAAGTGCCTTATGACAAGAAAAGAAAAGAGGTGCTGTCACTAGTTACATGACAAAGAAACAATGCCAAATCTGGTTGTTAAGAGAGATTAGTTAGAACAGATTTTGAATATTTTAGAAGCAGGGGTGTATCTACAGGTGGGCTAGGGTGAGTATTTGCCCACCCAGAGGAATGATCTGTGCACCCACAGACAACTGAAAAAAACACTGCTGTAGTCTTTTCATGAGCATTGAAAATATTTTTTGTTGAAATAACAAAAATAATGCTCTACTTTAAATGACTCCCTGTAGGTACACTGTATGTACTTTGTGGTTACGGTTACTAGTGCTACTAGTCCTGGGATTGAGCCAGCACCACTCTTACCGAACCCTAATAAAAAATTACTAATTAAAATATTTAGCGGAAGAAATAAATGTAAATGGTCCATTGCTCTTATGGCACTTAAGCTCTCATAAACCGTTCTTTATCTTAAACATTAACTTTTCTCGGTTGAGCTTTGGCTATATACAGATAAACATGACTACTATTTTGATTATACATTTTGGTTTTCACCTAGTCACTATTTTATTCTGGCTTTGCAGAATGGTAAAACAAACATCGATTTTATTTAATTATGTTTTGCCTATGCAAGAACTGTGAAAGCTGTGCCCATCCAATTTTTTCAAGGTCAAAGCAAAATCAAATTTCTGGCTACGCTGTTTAAAAGTAACATCTAATTATTATTAGTATAATTTATTTTATTTTTTTTTCTTTCAATATTGCACGCCCCTAATATACATCCATTGCTGCAGTTCAGGCGTGCAACACATTCCAAAACAGTTTGAACGGGGAGAATTCCAAACTAATAATGAATTTTATAAAAAAAAAAACACTAAAAATAATACGATTTCAAATATTACAAAAGCAATATACAAGGAAAGCCAAGTCTTTGAGGAATAAAGGGCAGTGGATTTCTGTTTTGTCAGCAAATGCGAGAGAAAGTTGTTAACATGTTTAAAAACAATGTTCATCAAAGTCATTAAAACATTGTGTTTTCCATATCCACAGCAAAATTTAACTCTGGAGGTCATTATTTTGAGTTTTTTAATTATCGCCGTTCAATGCTCTGGAAAGAATGTTTCAAATCATATTTGAAATAGCACACATACACAGTCTCGAAATTAAAATTCCAGCTTCAGTGCTTTCTTAAGCTACCTTTTTAAAGCGAAAATAAATAAATAAATAAATAAATGTGCAAAATCCTACTGGAACAAAATCCTGTGTTACACCGGTACCTCATGTCTCTGACTGCAGCACTAATGTATTTTTAATAATAAACACATTTTAATTAAATGGTATCTGTGTAACCTCTCTTAAAAACACCCAAACTGATCTTTTCTTTATGGTAACGGTGTGATTAGATCATCAGAGCGCTCACGGACATTGAGGCGTCAAAATAGTAAAAATATTAATTGTTAAGACAATGTAAGTCTTTTCGTTGATATGTTACGGTATTGGGTAGGACCCAAAGATGCGGGCGTGACGGAATCCCACGACGTATAATAATAATGTAGAAATAACTAAAAGGGGGAAAAAGCGGAGCCAAAAGGCCCCCGAACACAGGGAAACAAAAAGGAAGCAAAGGCGCGGCGTTGTTGCGTCCCAAGTGGGAGCAACGCGCGAACTGATCGCGAAAGGCGTCGTAACGCCAAAACTGGGCAGAAGTGCAGAGAGCACGATTAGGCGCTGATTTGGGGACGTCTCCCAAATCGCGAGGCATGGAGGTAGTCGGAAACGCCAGAGGGTGAGCACTAGCTTGGGCGTGCATGTAGCGCGTCTCAATCAGTGTGCGCAGCCGGCTGGAGTGAGACTCAATAGTGGCCGAGGCCGAAAAGAGCATGAGCTCGGCTACGAAACGCGAAAGGGTTTCCCCCGTACGCGTCTATCGGCACTATAAGCACCGAGTAACCAGCTAACCATAAAGGCCATCACAACGGTGTCGAGTTGTGTGCACGTGTGGGCCGGTGGTCGAGTGCGCGGATGGAGTGGAATGACAACTTGACGATGAACAACGCTAGAATCAGCACTTAAGTAACAGGGGAAGCAGGTGTTCGTAATCAAATCCTAAATTAAGCACCAGATATAAACCGCCTCTGCTCTGTAACGGCAATCGGCGAGGACGGCAGAACGCTCCGGGGGGGAGAGGTAGGAACCCTAACATGATATGGATATTTTATTTTATATAATAAATATAGAAGTTGCTGTATTACATGTTGCACTATAAGCACTGTTGTGTTTATACATTCAGGGATCTTTTCACTTTACAGCACACTCGATGTTCCCATACCCGATGTAAAAGTACTGTAGAATTACACTGAAGTATTTCCACACTGCCAAAATTTGATCGGCACAGTGTTTTTCAGACTGCTGTCTTTACTGTCTTCTTGCATTATTGGTACTTTTTTTGGTGACTATAGCATACCATAGTGACAAGTGGATGCAACCCCAACTCTTCAGTGCCTAATATTCAAGAACATTTAAAAAAAAAAAAAATCATCTATAGCGGATATACAGTGGAGGAAATAATTATTTGTTCCCTTGCTGATTTTGTAAGTTTGCCCAATTACAAAGATATGAAACGTCTATCATTTTAAGTGTTGGTATATTTTAACAGTAAGAGATAGAATATCTAAAAGAAAATTACATTGTATAAAATATATACATTTATTTGCATTTTGCAGATAGAAATAAGTATTTGATCCCAATTAAGATTTTGGCTCCTACAGACCAGTTAGATGCTCCTAATCAACTCGTTACCTGCATTAAAGACAGCTGTTTTAAATTGTCACCTGCGTAAAAGACACCTGTCCAAGACTCTAATCAGTCAGACTTTAACCTCTCCAACATGGGCAAGACCAAAGAGCTTTCTATGGATGTCAGGGACAAGATCCTAGACCTGCACAAGGCTGGAATGGGCTACAAAACTATTAGTAAGATGCCGGGTGAGAAGGAGACTGTTTGTGCCGTTGCAAGAAAATGGAAGAAATACAAAATGACTGTCAATTGACCTTGATCTGGGCCTCCATGCAAAATCTCACCTCGTGGGATATTCTTAATCATGAGGAAGGTGAGAAATCAGCCAAAAACTACTCGGGGAACTTGTTAATGATTTTAAGGGAACTGCGACTACAGTCACCAAGAAACCCATTGGTAGCACATTTACACCGTGATGGATTAACATCCTGCAGTGCCCGCAGGGTCCCCCTGCTCAAGAAGGCACATGTGCAGACCTGTCTGAAGTTTACCAATAAACATCTGGATTATTCTGAGAGTGATTGGGAGAAGGTGCTGTGGTCAGATGAGACCACAATAAAAAATTGAGCTCTTTACAATTAACTCAACTCTCTGTGTTTGGAGGAAGATAAATGCTGACTATGGCCCAAAGAACACCTCCTGACATGTGCACAAACCTCATCATCAACTTCAAAAAATGTCTGACTGCTGTGCTTGCCAACAAGGGTTTTGCCACCAAGTATTGGGTCTTGATTGCTAGATGGATCAAATACGTATGCAAATAAATGTATATATTTTATACAATGTAATTTTCTGGATTTTCTTTTAGATATTCTATCTCTTAATGTTAAAATAAACCAATACTTAAAATTATAGACTTTTTATATTTTTATAAATGGGCAAACTTACAAAATCAGCAAGGGATCAAATAATTATTTCCTCCACTGTAAACACATTACCTTTGTCAACACTTCAATACAGAGTTACATTCACAAATGCCTAGGATTGACCTTCACAAAACCTGAAATCAGGTAGTATGGTCAGACAAATCAGTGTTCCAGATCATTCTTTTTGGAAGAAATTGGCACTGTGCTCCAAACCAAAGACAAAAAGGACCATCCAGACTGTATCAGCATATTACAGAGGCGTGGCTGTGAAGGAAGAGGGTACGGGTATTGAAGTTGCCTGCCGGTTCTTTGCTGTCCCCAGTAGAAAACACATGGAAAATGACAACCCTGTATGTACTATTGCACACCTTCAGATCTGGTTGCCGTAACAATGGGAATATTATCTGTGCCAAAATAGATTGTAAGTGTTGTGAGAAGGAATCACAACAATAGCAGTTCATAAACGCTTTACTGTTGTGGAATGAAGGAATTAATTTATATTAACTTAATGATATTAAGCTGACTTTGTGAGACTGTCACCTTGCATCACTAGAGCACAATGACTTTACCAAACATATCTACCATCCAGTAAGTGAAACACTAAGTTGTTTCATACATATGTACACTTCTATTTGACGTTGAGTTCTAACCACTGATACAGCAGTTATTTACTTTAAGTCCTTGCTGATTTGGATGTTGACTATGCTTTAGGGAACTGTTAAAATTATCTCTGATAATTTTGGCAACTTTTGGGTACCAAATTAAATAATACGTTGTTGCCACTATGTGACTTTTTTCTTCAGGCTTATTTTACACTACACTATATTGAAGCTGTTCTAAACACTCTTTACATCCTGCCCAAGTACTGAACTTATAATTTACTTTTACAGTATTTAGCAGACGCCCTTATCCAGAGCAACTTACAAAAGTGCTTTAAGACAATAGTAACATTATCCATTAATAGTAATAAGGGGGGGTAATTACTTGTTACGTATTAATTCTGCTATTGGTGGATGGTTAGTAACAACTGTAATTCAAATACCTGATGGATAACCAGTGTGATCTGTCTCAGGTCCTCTTCCTGAAGGGTGGGAGCAGGCCATCACAACAGAGGGAGAGATCTACTATATCAACCACAAGAATAAAACTACGTCCTGGCTGGACCCAAGGCTAGACCCACGCTTTGGTGAGCAAATTATTAAAATAGTTATCAAGCATTCAAACCACAGATTTTATGTTATTTTATCGAGTTAGAGGCCAAATTAAATGTACAGCTGCAAAATCCAGTGCAGACTGTGGTGTCACTTGGGTACTAAGGCCATTAAGGCACTGAGCTAAGGATTGAAAGCCCGCCTCTGCCAAGGTGCTGGTGCTGCAGTTGGAGCCTTTAGCAAGGAATGTAATTCACAATTTCTCCTATTGTAAAATTATATCAGTTGTAAGTTGCTCTGGACAAGAGTATGTGCTAAATGACTCAATGTAAATAACATTTTAGGAAATTAAAAGTATAGGTAACCCCTTAATCACCCAGGTTTGCATAGTGACAGCATTATCCAGTGGAGTTCCGAGCCAAGAGATTTTTATTCAAGTGTGTGTGAGACAGTCCTGAAACCTTTCCCATTTCCTGTGACTCATATTGAGGTTAGCCAAAGTCATTCCCAAGTCAAGACTCAGCTATTTGTGTCCTTACACGCTCATTGCCACACACACACGCACACAAACACACAGTACACACTGTACTTCTTGTCCTTAACAGTCATAATAGTCATGCTTTACAGTAGGAGTCTTTCATGAAATCAAGTGTACACAATTTAGTTTTTTCACTGGAACTGACACAAGAGTCATGCAAAAATGTAATGATTGTGTTCCTTTCGTTTTCTCAAACTAAATAGAATAAATTTTCAGATTTCAGTGCTGGCATTTGATGCAGTGCTGGTGGTCTTTCTGACTGTCCCTTTTTTCTCCTCATCCCGCTCTCTCCCACCCTCCCTCTCGTACTCACCCTCTTTCTCTAATCCCTGTCAGTAGAGCTCACAAAGAGATGAAGGCTTCTGCTTATGTCACTTTGGCTTAATCACGGTTGAAACTACCCTCCCTTCATCCTAAAACAGTTCCACTGCTTTTCCCCAGTACACGTGTGAACACTCAGGCTTTTTTTCATTCATATAAAAAGTGCCTCAACGTTACAGATCAGGTTTTTGTAGATGGTGCTTCAGAGGGGCAGAAATGGCGCACAGACGTTGTTAGCACTTTGAAGATTTATAAGTCCTGAACGTACAAGCCTTCTGGGCCCCACAATCCAGCACAATCTGAAGGGAAAAGAAAAGATGGCATGTATCTCAGTTACTGTGTGAAATTTTCTGCTAAAGGTTTTTCTGCTTAAGCAAAGACATCTGCTTTCTTTCATAGCCCTTTAAACTTTGAATGTGCAGTTACAGTTAAAGTAATATATATATATATATATATATATATATATATATATAGTAATACAATGTTATTTTCAGCCATTCAGTATTGTTATTACAGTAAAAGCCTAAGAGAAATGTCACATGATCAAAGTTGGCCAAACCTTTGAGACTGGATTATGTGTTATTGTGTATTACATGTCATGTAAAATTATTAATGTTAACAGGGCCACTGTGTTGACTAGTTGGCTGGTAGTACAGCAATATGTGATTTGGTACACAGCCTCTGTAGCAGTCTTGTGCAAAGGTGTTAACACTCCTGATGAAGCATTTGAAATGTTAGAAAGGTACAGAATCTCTGGAAGGAATACATTTAAATATATTTCTGCTAATTGTAGTGCATACATCTGCAGTGGTGGGCTGCTTTGTTAGATGGCTTTACCAACAAAACACCCATTTTTTATTATTTTTTTGTTAATTATATAGATTGTGGCATGCTCAATAAAAGCTTACAGTAATATTTAGGCTTTACATTGTGATGGATTGCTTTACTGATTTATTGCTTAACCAATAATTGATCAGGATTATCATTTACTTCTTAATGTGGATGAACAACGAAAGGTTAAGTTTCAGTTTCACATATTTGGAGCAGACTAGAAAAGGCTTTTTTTACTTCTTTATATCTCAATCCTATCTCTTTCAACGTCTTTCTGCTTTGTGCTCTCTCTATTTGTTTCTTTTCCTTCCCTCTTGCCCTTCTCGCACTCTGTTTCTTCTTCCTTTCCTTCTCCCCCCTCATTCCCTCCCTAATTGAGGCCCAGGTTGGGCAGGCTGCTTTTTTGCTGCACATGCAGACAGAATTAAGTCTCAGCCAGATCTCTATATAATGCAGCGCTGCACCTAATCCATTCCAGACCTTTCCACTCTGAAAGGGAGAGAAAGAGAGAGGGCCAAGTGAGGGAGATGTATGAGGGGGTGCTGACTGAGAATAACAGGGGGAAGGGGGAGAAAAAAGGCAGAAACAGAAGAAAAAAGGGCCGACGTGTCCACGGGAATCTCTAGAGTGCGTGGAGGTGGGGCTTCATAAACTAGGCGGGTCTTAGTGTTCCTAAACTTGAGCCTTCGTGCTGTTTTTCACACTCTGTCTGCAAAGTAAAGGGTGACAGATAAAACACACAGCATGCACACACTGCTGTTTTTCCATGCCTTTGAAAAGGCCTCCACTCGATTTTGTCTGCCTCCATTATCTCTGCACTTCAGCGCTGCAGTTAGTTGGCACCTTGTAGACCATTGCCAAATGATGTCACTCTCTTATGGCACTCATCTTTTCCAGAACTATGAGCTAATCCTGACTCATACACACTGCACACTTGGCACTGGCCATACTGGGAAACAGCCGAGATAGACATGTGTGAATGGTTAGAGTTTGTGACTTGATGCGTTAGCTGCAGGCACGCAAAAATCTCAATCACATTAAGCTGAGCACGTTTACTGAAGTTGTGTGTTAGCGGAATTCTTTTTTTTTTTTTATATTGACATTGTAAGACGTTGTGAGAGTAGTTACAGTATGGACGAGTTGCCACTGTTTTGTTCTCGTATATGAATGTCCCCTTTATACGAATGCCTGCCTAAATTCAAAATGATGAAAACTGAAAACTGGGGTGTTTCATTAAATACGTATTGGGCCAGGCCTTGCCTTTCTAATGTGACTTGGGTCTTATTCATTACATGTATTTTCTGATACCTCACAGTATTTCTTCTTCTTCTTAACACTACAATATAAAATAAGCAATTACCTTGTAAATAACCACAAAATCAAACAAAAGTGGAGGGTGTAGGTGGAGAAAGAAAAAAGGTTAACACCCTCTACTATCTAAGGGTCCACCCCTTGGTGATTTTGACTCTAGCATGATATGTTGGTTCCAGGAGAGCTGGCCTGAGTATTTTTATATATAAAAACCAGTGTATAAATGCTGATCCCCTAAGATTTCATGCACAACACATGCATTTTGATCCAGACCAGGTTCTGCTTCTGTCAGCCAAGAATAGAAAGCTGAGGCTGCAGTGGACATGGGTTCATTGACACTTTACAGATGAAGATTGGAAAAATTACATGTCACAAAGGAAAATTACCTCAAACTAGTTTCATGAACATGACAATGAGTTCAGTGTTCTCCAGTGACTTTCCAAGTTGCTAGACCACCACCTTTTGGATGTGTCCGAACAGGAGATTCACAGCATGAACACTTACTTGAAAAATATGCAGAAATTATGATGCAGTCATGGAACAGACCTGAGGCTGTTTTGAGGGTAAAGGGACAAACAACCCAGTATTAGTATAGTGGATGCTTGTTGTTTTTGTGAGTCTGCACACCTTGTCTAGCTGTTCTTGTGAGAATCAAATGTCTTTACAATAATGTTTGTCTTGGGTTGGTTTCACACTTCTTTAATGGCTTCTGAGGGATTTTATTTTCCAAAAATTGTCAACTTTTATTTGGAAAAACCAAAAAACGTTAAAGGTTAATTTTAGAGATAGGGGTAGGCTTACTGTAGCTTATAATTACCTACAGTAATCAAAGTAAAGAATGCAGTAGAACATCTCTGAAAGCATAACTTACTGAACCTTGAAGCAGATGGGCTACAACAGTACAATACCACACTGGGTGCTACAGCTTAGCTACAATTGAAACAGGATCAACAAAATTCGATAATAGAAGATTGGAAGGGGGTGTTGCTTGATCTGATGTCTCTCTATGCTACAACATTCAGATTGAATGGTCAGAATCATGACTCCATTCTGCCTTTTGTCAGCCAGGTCACCAGATCTTAATTCAATAAAGCACATTTTGGGATGTGGTAGAATTGGATATTCACTCGATGATGTGCATTCAACATATGATGTTGTCATGTCTAATATTGTTTCTAGCACTTTGTTGAATCTATTCCGCAATGAACTGAGGAAATTCTAAAGGCAAAAAGAGACCAAGGTAACACTAGCAAGGTCTACCTAATAAAGTGCCCTGCGGGTGTGTGAGTGTAATATAAAAAACTTCTAAAATATATATATTTTTAATGATTTTTTTCAGTGACCATCAGAACAAGGATGCAGTAAGAAAAGCACTGATTAGGGCTTTCACACAGAAAATCATCACTGTGCCCTGGTGTTACTTTTTATTTTTCTAGCTCACATAAATGTTTAAATGAACAGCTCAGATACAGTGGTGTAATGTTTTACTGCTCTTACTCAGATGACCATTTACAGAACATGTAGGACGACTCCTCAATTGCAGCTGCTATGAAAAAAAAAAACCACTTTATTTACATTTTTAAAAAGTCTTTGCAGAGTATAGTCTTTAATGCACATATTGTTACAAAAGGTTTTAAAACTTTAAAATTGACTTGTTAATGGTGCATTGACATTTGTAGAAATGAAATTTTCTAGCAGATATATGTCATTTCTATATTAGGACTGAGACGCTCTGGTTCTTTAGTCAGCCCCACTTTAGTAACCCTGATGCTTTTAAGAACAAACGTGTTAACTAGACAGCAGGCAAATATTTGTCAAGGCTTCAAAGAGGTCATGCCCTGCTTCACTTCAGAGAGCATTTCCGGAAGTTTCCCAGAATGCCCTGGTTCATGCCTGCTAATACAGATGATCCTGCTAGTGTGAGTGAAGGATGAACGGCTGATAAAAGCCATCGTGACTGCAGCGTGTTCCACACAAGCATGAAAAAAGACAAAGGGCAGACAGCGTTAGCCCTTATCTGTCTCCTATTGCTCTCTCGCTTTATTTCCCACATTCACACTCATGGGATCTTTCTAATATGGTCTGCTCTGGTCTCCCATTGCTTCTTTCTAACCCAGCTACAGGTAGCTGTGGTACAATTTTTTTTTCTTTCCTGCACTGTAGTGTGCAAATAAGTTTTCCCAAAGCTTTACCTCCAACATTGCCTGTCTTATAGTGGCTAAGATTGTAATATGTCACTGGCTAATTAAACACACAATCATCAGGTTTTCTGCAGTTGTTATGTATATGTACATGTACATGTAAATTCACTCAGTGGTTGGTTGGTGCGATGGTTAAGACGCAGTGGACTAATACCCACCTCCACAGGGACTCAGGTTTGAGTTCCAGTGCTGTCTTCTGTCCAGGCCCGATGTCTCATCCAGTCATGTTTGGCTGTGTCTAAGGAATTGAGGGATGGTCAGGGGATCATTCCCTGGCACTGCAACAGCAAACCTTGTTGGTCACTTGATATACTGGCTGGGTTGCAAGGCACCACCTGCATCCTGCTATCTATGGAAATACACTGGAGACCCCACGAAGCAGGAAGAACTCTTGCATACAATACCTGTGCTATGCAGTCCAGTAATTGTACTTTTTTATAATGATTATGGATTTACAATTTATAAATTAATATTGAGCTCTGACTTGAGGTTGGATTGTGTGGCTCTAAGTTGACTCTGAGCTGGTTGGTCGGAGTATGTGTTTTCTCTGTTCGTAGTATTGCAGTAGTATTCTAGTCCTTTGATACAGTTTCTTACTCAAGCATGGACACACACACACACACACACACACACACACACACACACACACACACACAGAGGTCTTGCCAGTTTGCAACATAACATGCAGGCCAAGCTTGATTTATTCTTCCTTACGTAGATATGTAATCACTTAATTTACATTAGTTCCCAAGCAATATACATGGTTTTAAAGATTGAGTTTTTTTTAAATTTGGTATTAATATACAGTAAAGTACAAAAGGCTTTGACCACCATTGTAGTTCTTGTTTTAGCAATGGTGTAATGACCATAAATAACATATTGCTGATGATTGGACCCCAAAATTTCAAACTTAAATTGTCTCTCCATAAATCTATTGATGTTCATTCTCCTCTGTGTGCTTTAAAAGATCTTAGCCTTTTTACCCTGTTCACTTTCAAAAAGTGGTTTCTTACCCTTACAAAAAGACACTTCCTCATCAAGCATCTTTAAACCTTCAGCCTCTAGAAGCTGTTATTTGTTCCGTTGATTGAGTAATGCTTATTTTCCTGTAATGCTTAGTTTTCTATAAAGAGAATGAAAAATAGTTATATGTTGTCACTATAGTATTGCTAAAACTTTTATTTGTAATCCAATGGTGTATTATATGATATTAATTAAAATACACACCATAAACAGATATTCCATTTTATGTGTCTAAATGTATAAAAATGCCAACAAAAAACATCAGGACATAAACTGATGGCCAACAGTGGAGTTTGTGCCCAGTGGTTTGCCCTCTGGTGGGGCATTAAGGTCCCATGTTTTTCCCTTATCTGCCACTGTAAACACATACCTAGCCTACATACCCTTATTTCATATCGATTATCGTTACGCCATGCTCACATATCATATCTACTAGGGGTGTCACGATTCTCTAAATCCTCGATTCAATTTCATTTCTGATTTCAGGTTTAAATAAT
>JAUZSU010006670.1:0-11333 GCA_034780255.1 Parotocinclus maculicauda
GGAGTACCCGGAGTAAACCCACGCAGACACGAGGAGGACATGCAGACTCCACACAGAAAGGACCCAGACCGCTCCACCCTGGGATCTGGGATGGAACTGAATTGATCTGGACCTTCTTGCTGTGAGGCAGCGGTGCTACTCACTGAGCCACACCTTCGAGCTGCCGAATTGAAAGTTGTGAATCAGCGGAAATCTGAATTAGAACTCGCGGTCACGTCGGTTGCATAACCAAACCCAGGTTTTATCGAATCCTATTTCCTAACAGTTCATGTGGAGGAAGTCGGTGCAGATTTCTGAGGAAGTAAAGTGTAAACTCCTCATTATACTACAAGGTAATCAGTCATGTCTTCTGATTTACTTTTAAGTCACCGCTTCAACAATGGAAACAAAACTTTAAAACTATAAAAAATATTTACTACAGTTATGTAGGTAGTTAATTTCCAACTTTAATTTATTTAAAGTGACATCAGGATCACTGCCCAGACATTTTACCCATCTGTTACCCATCCTATTAATCAAACTAAATTCTGAGTACCTGGAGTAAACCCAAGCAAATACGACAAAGACAAGCAAACGGCACAGAAGCAAAACCAGTATTCTGCATCGACCCGGGACAGGTAACAACCCTAAAAAATTTTATCAGAGCTTTGGTAACATTAATGTACACGCCCATCAAGCATAACAGCTATTCAGAAAGGGGTTGCATATAAAAAAAAGTCACCGTTTTGTATTTTTATGATCGGTGACGTACAAACGGGTTTACTGCGCAGCCACTCGTACAGCAACTGTTACGCCGTTCAGTTTTACAATGTGTGCTTTAAGCAAACGGTGACGTTTATGAAAAGTCAAATCACCTGTTCAGTTTCAAAGGTTGGTGTGTGTTCATGTTCCTTAGGGGTTTATGGCTTAAAACACTCAAAACGTTTAGCACTGGATCTTATCCAGAACAACCAAAGTTTCACGGTCCAACCAATTGTGTTTGGATCATTTAACGTCGCCGGCGGCATCCGTGACCATTTTAGCGACACACACAAGGTTACGTTCACACACCAGTCATATACACATATATACACACACACATCTATATATATATATATATATATATATATATATAAATAAAACACAATCTCACAAAAATTACTTCAAACTGAAATAAGTGATGAAATATCCCCTAATTTTTGTGAGCAGTGTACATAAGTCGATGCCAATTTAGACTAATCAATTAACCTAACACACACACACACACACAATAATTGGAGAACATGCAAACTCCACACAGAAAGGACCCAGGCCGCTCCACCCTGGGACTGAACCTAGGACCTTCTCCCGACTGAGCAACATCCAACTGTGGGTAAAAGAACTTACTCAAGGGTTCAACAGCAGCAGCCTTGCAGAGGTGGGACTAGAACCACGAACCTTTTGGTCTTTCTGTCCAAAAGATGGCAATGAAATGGGTTGTAAAATAGCCATGGGTTCCCATTTACATTCAGGACCCTCGTCTTCAGCGTACACCAGGCAGACATACGCTGTACGTATTGGAAGTTTCCTTCCCTTGTGATCTAGGGTATAAAAATACACCATCGCCCCCAAACCAAACAAATGAATGTGGCTCATGTGCCGATATATAAAAATATCTCACGTTGGAAAAAAAGGAAGAATGAACTACTTTAGACAACGAGAACACACCTCTATAAGAATAACTCTGAGAAAGTGTGTAAACGATCAGAACCACGTGGGAACGTTTGAAACGAACCACAGCGCAACCGCTGGAAAAAGTCATAAGGATTTATGGTGATATTGGCTGTTTTCGGGTCACATTTATGTAAATATCCTTTCCAACTGGACCCCTAATTAAAAAGAGGGTCCAGCAAGGTATTAATGCTGCTATTTTTTATTTATTTGTCTAAATTTCGGTGCAGATCTACCAAAAACATGTACAAGGTCAAGAGGATGAATCCAAAACCTCCAACGTCCACTTTCCTGCACTTTTCTGCTGGTGGAACTACAATACTCAAGGTCTCAAGACTAAGTAAGGATGAAGTGAGCAGAAGATCTTAGCACTTCTGGATCCAGGGTTAGCTTTAACAGAATACATACCAAACACCCCAGACACCAAACCCCAATTCCAATCCCAATCTCAATCCCAAGGTAGATTCAAGGTCAAAAATGTGGGCACTTGCAAATTTGTTTCCCATTCTCCTCCTGCATCCTGTCCTTCAAGTAAATACTTGTGGGCTGACAAACAGGACCTAACAGTGAACCAGCTAGGAACAAGAGCACCAGCAATGCATTACAAACAGCCTGTGCGTAAGAGGCGGCTGAAAAGCATAGCCCTGGGGGAGGGGCGTCATTTTGGTCATCGCCTTTCCAAGGTCATGCTGCCACAGAAGAGTGGTGCAAACAAAAGCTGAAGTCCAATCTACAGCTGATGACTCATTCCCTTAGAGTAGGAGAGACGAGGAAAAAAAAACCTCTCTTTTAGAGTTGACATTACCGTCGGTGCTGCAGGATGAATGTGCCGAGGGGGGCCAACACTTCCCCGGGGGGGCGAACAGTGTCATCCTGTTCAGTGCATGTGGGAGGGGATAGGATCTGGACGACCCCAAAACCCTAAACTAAAGCACCCAGGGGAAAAATGGCACTAATGCTGGCAAAATACTCAAAGTTGTTTACGAAGGCAACATTACAGGACAGAAGAATGGACCTGATACCCGAGCAGAAAGCCACACAGAGGATGCGGCTCTCCTTTAAGTTAATCGGTGTGAAAGCCGCAAGGTCACGGCTGTTTTAATCTCTCTGCACCACCTGTAGGAGGGCACCTCCAACAGCCAAGGAAGCAAGCGCTTCACAAACTCAGGTCCAGCCTTAATCATAACTTGCATTTCAATGTGTTTATACGAACACTAGATCAAAGCTCGGAGATGTTCATTCTGCACAGATCCCGCAGTATTGTTATTCTTCTCAGGCTGCCTGACTAAAAACCCCATGCAGGGGCTTCAGAGACTTCGTTCTCCCCCCTCATTTCCCTATTCCGTCCTTCTCGCTGCAGAGCGGTGGAAGATGACGCAGGCGGAAAACGACCAATCCGTAAAGAGGGAGAGGAACAATCAAGATTTAGCTCGTGAATCTCCAGGGATGTGATTTTGTTTCCTTTTACAGCACGTACGATTTTCTTCTAGCGTGACCACTTCCTGCTTATAAATCCTATGCTTAATTTCTACTAAAGATTTCGGACTGATGCAGCTGGAGACAAAATGTCCTTAAAACATAAGAAACAACAAACCTTCCATCTTCGGTTCTTTTGCACTGGAGGAAATTTTCCCATGGTTCTTAGAACTGTAATTCTCAAGCTAGGGACTCAACTCAGGGCATCCTTACCCCAGTAGCCATACTAACCTCAGATTTTGGCTATTGCCCAGCACCAGAGGGCGCCATCATGGCTATTGCATGTAAACAATAAACACCCCTTGAGGTTAGCAGCACCGTTTTAAGTCTGTTTGCAGTCAGGATAAAATGACAACACCAAGCACCTCATATAAAGAGTTCGTAGTTCAATAGCTGATGGTGTCAGATACCCTTTGCACCACAGTTCACACACAAAACTTCTTCTTATAACTGTCCTCATTTTGTTTTTCTATTCACTTCCCCTTCCATAACGATTCCCCAGTTGCCTGTCATCTAGGGCCAAACCTAAAGCCCTTGTGTCACTGTAGAATAAACAACAATAATATCCAGCTAAACAACAAACACCATTCTTTTAACAAAAACACAACACCCGAGACTACAGCAGCTAAACAAAGATGGCTGCAGCTGCCACAGGGTACCCATCATCCCCTTTTCCTGCATCTCAATCTGTCATCTATTAGAGCAGACAATTCTGCTGCAGTGACGTCACAGTACTTTGATCAACTCTCGTCTTTCTGGCGTGTCTAAGCACGCTCAATGAATCTAGACGAGCTCACACACTCTCACACACACACACACACAGCCTGTGCGAGCTCACGCCAGCAGGCTAATGATGGAGGAGGCATAAAAATCGACACAATGGGTAATTCAACACCGCACGCCTCACTGAGATCATATGGAAGCTCCGATGATGGTCTGAAATGAGATCTTCTTACCAGCGACTTCCACAATGTCCCCAGGCACGATGTCCCTGGCTTTGATCCTCTGCACGCTCTTCCTGTCCTGGCGATAGACTTTACCCATTTCTGGTTCGTACTCCTTGAGGGCCTCGATGGCATTTTCTGCATTTCGTTCCTGAAAATGCAAGCGAGAGAAAACTGAATAAAACTGAATAAAAGTAAAGCAGGGATTACATACAATATATTATGAGTTAATCCGCAAAAGGTTCATTATACATTGATTTTGTCTTTCTCAATTTATCTGTCCATCCGTCCCCCTCTCTGTCTCCCTCTCCTCTTATCCTTACATGTCTCTCTCCACCAGTTTACCATTCTGTTCCATCCACCTTATTCCCAATTTCTCTCCCTCCCGGTCTCTCCCTTTGTCTGGCTCTCCTTCTGTCCATGTCTTGCCATCAAGTCTGTCTCTCTCTCTCTCCATCTGTCCCTCTATGTCTCTGTCCATTCATCCATGTCTCACTCTCTGTCCCTCAGCCTTCTCCTTCTCTGCCTGCCTGTCTGTCTCCGTCTCTCCACCTGTCCCTCCATCTCTCGATCCATTTGTCCATTTCTCTCCACCCATCCATCCATCCATGTCTCACACTCTGTCCCTCATCCTTCTTCTCAATCTATTCCCGTTTATCTGTCTCTCTCCCTCCATCTCACTGTCCATCAGTGTCCATCTCCCTCCATCTGTCCCCATCTCACTCTCCATCCATCCGTCTGTCTGTCGCTCTCTTGCTGCCCTTCTGTCTCGGTCGGTCTCTCTCTCCCCATCCGTTTGTACGTCAATCTGTTTCTCTCTCTCCGTCCATCAGTCCCCATTTCTCTGTCCATATGCCTCGTCCTCTGTCCCTCCACCTGCATGTCATTTTCTCTTCATCTTCTTCTCTCAGTAAATCTGTCTGTCACAAGTCTGTCCTGACTTAGCCGAACCTATCTGAAGTTAGCGGCATCATCATTTATGATTCCACAGTGTGTGTCTTTAGGGTGAGCTTCTTTAATGTTTGTGACGCTTGCTTAACACTCGCTTTGATCCTCACTAGATGCTTGTCTATGCCTGCTTTGTGATCACGTGTTGTGCTTCCTGATTGTTGCTTCCACACCTTACATTTCAGTCACTGGCTGCTGCTTGTGTGTGTGTGTGTATTCTTTGTAATTGTGTGTGACGGCAGGTACCGTTTGTTATTTTCCATTCTGTGATTTAGAACAATATTCAGAGCACAGAACCCTTTGTATAACTACAGCAGCCTAGTACACTGAGGAAGTGCTATCACATATACAAATCAGAGCCAACAAAAGCACAACGACAAACAGTTTAAGCCCACAGAGCCCAGTGTCGCCAAAGCTGGAGCACCAGGCCGAGCTGTGCCTGTAAATCACAGGAGTGACTTTTTAAAACCTCACCCCCTCCTTCTAAAACTAAACACTCTGAATTGGGTGACCTTTCATTTGAATTGCGATCGTTCTCGCTGACGGCAGAGTGGCGTTCGTTTTTGGCTGGTGGCCTCCGCTGGCATCGTTCATATGACAGGAACATAAAATATCCATTTTGACGCCGAGCAGATTAAGCTCAACAAAGGGTATGTGAACAAATGCTTTCAAGTTTTAATACAGTTTTCATTTTTAAATCAGTAAATCATGTTAAAGCATTACTCATTTACCTCTGCTGTTTCCATCACTTTAAAGGCCACCCCAGACACCCTTGAACGTCCCTGACGCAGCCCTATGCCACCCAGCCTTTGTTCCCCAAACACTGCTTCTCACTTTTCACCCAGTCTGAGTTTATTTTCATTTGAATTTATTTTCCACTTTGGCTTAAATGTGTGCAGCTCTGTCTGTATCAATCCAGAGTTTGAATAAAAATAAAAAATAATTAAAAAAAAAAAAAAACCACACAAAGGCGTAATTACGTATTTCTCTTTATAAAAAAGGAGAGAAAATGAGTCTAAGTCTGCTTCTGTTTCCTGACAGAACTCAATCAGGACCGAGTTCCCTCAAAGTTCACTCCAAATCAACAGAGCATCTATGAACATCGCATGTAGCACAGATGAATAAAGGTGCTTACTGAGTACAGCTTTTGAGTACCAAACTACACAGATTTAGGAGTGTAACGATGGTGCAAAAATATCACTACTTGAGCATAAAGATCGAAGATCTGCGCTCTCTTTATCACTCCATCGAATGCAACTACGGTTTCTCAGCACCAGAGGGCGCCATCATACGCCATGCCCTCACGGATTTAAAAACTCAGACTTGCACTCATTGTTTTGAAGTAAATAATTTTTTTCCCCCACTCTTTAGTTCATATATTGCTCAAAAAAATTAATGAAATATCCCCCAATTTGCAACAGCAATATATATGGTGAAGCTAAAACAGAATAAAATATTTTGTTTGTAGTCATTTGTTTTAAAAGCAGGAAATTAAATTTAGCTTAGGCATGAAAATGTGCATCATTTTACAAACTCATAAGAAAATCATAGCACTGTATAGAAAATCAAAGAACAAATCAAGTGCATCATTAGCCATATTTCATGTTAGACATCTAAAACGTTGATTTTCTTAAAAATCGGTCGTTACAGCAGTTCAGTAAGGTTTTTTTTGGCTGTTCTGGAAGATGTGCAAGACAAACTTCTGAAAAACAAACACGGGCTAAGCAACGATAAACAAGTGCTATAAAAGGCACAGAAAACTGAACAACCACTACTTCTCATTTAACAATAAAAACAGCCTTACCCTTTGGGGTTATTTCAGGAACTGCATTCAAAAGATCAAAACTGAACTACCAGTTCGGGTCAAATGAAGTTAGTCATACAGACCCTTTTCACAAGAGGTCAACGGTTCGTGATTTTCCCCACGATAAAATGTGCTTCTGCAGAAAAAACCTCACACAGCTCTGGATGGTGTGCATGGAGATCCCCAGGAACAGCCTTGTAACACCAACAATCATGTTTGTCCTCAAGTTTTAGTAAAAGCACATCAAATGCACTTATGAACTTTCAGACCCAGTTTGACACCCGCCATTTATTCCCCAAAACAAACCAGAGCGACCTCAAGCCATGGGCTGCTAACACTGATGAACATCTTGGGATCTGTCAGCTTCCACATGCTGGTGATGTTATTTACCCTGGACATTTATTGGGTGTGTAAATTAATGAAACCGATCAGACCAAAGGCAGGTGTGAAAAGGGACATTCCCTTAAACTGGGTTGCTGCTTCAGGTCATGAGCATCATTTACCTCAGGGTAAATAAAAAAACTACCCATTTTCTTTTAGGGAGAAAAGACAATTAACCGTTACATCCCAAAGGCAACGCGATAAAGCAAGACGCCAACACTTATTGGGCCAACGGAATAAGAACAATGTTGAAAACATGATCAGAGTAAGTAAAATGAGAAGAAAATAAGTGCCGTGTACACACAGGCACACCGGCGATTTCTCCTTTAAAACTTGGCAGTATGGAGGGTTAAGGCTGGCAATTCTCAGGCCAGTCTGTCTAATGAATGGTGACAAAAATAGTGACAGGGTAAAAACTGGGACATTGGTTTCAGAGCCTTTGGGAATTGCTGGAGAAAATAGGCCTTCAGCTCTACGATGGGAAAGCAGGGCTATCTTAAGACGAGCAGCGATCAAGAGATCAAGTGTTTTCATTCCAAAACAAGGTCAATTTCATTCAGGGAAAAGAAACAAACGGATAAAGTGGGCCGATGTGTGCACAGAGCAAAATCACAAGCAGTACAGGCTAGACAAACATGGCAAAACATCTGAACTGGGTTTGACCGACTGTGGTCTCCAAAACCAAACGCTGTGTTAGAGAGAAGCAGAGACTGCTTAACTTAAAGGTTGGTTGGTGGGGGTTGGTTTAACGCCGCTTCAGCTCTTCAGCCATTTAGTGGCAGGAAAGGATTTGTCTTATTTGGAGTGTTCTATTATCTTGTCCTCAAATGTGGGCTCTTAGTTTGGTGACGATCAAGACATTTAGTACTTTATTTGCTTCATCTTTGTTGAAAAAGTCAGTTAATGCATTTGATATCTGAACTTTTAGTTTTATAGATAGGTATTTTGGGCATTCAGGTAATAGGTGTTTATTTTTCTGCATCTTCACATGGTGGTGGTGGTGGTGGTGGTGGTGGGGGGGTGTGCTTAATGTGAAAAATCTTAATAAGGCTTAATGTGCTAAAACAATGACCCAGGAAAAGCACATTTCTTTCAGTTACTACTAATCACAAGTAACCTCTACTGCTGAAATGGCAAACCTGTGATCCAAAGAGGAAAGGAATTGATTTTACATTATATAAAATCGAATGGTTATGTAATTATTTGCATTACATTATCAACAAATCCCATCATTCATTATTTCAACATGTTAGCAGGATAATTATTCCAATAATAAGTAACAAGCTTAACGCAAGAAAACTGGACCACCAAAAAGAAGTTTGGTGTTCCTTGTTCACTGCTTTGGCACATTAAGCTTTTCACTTCTACCAAGCTAAGAATTTGGGATCAAAAATTGGAGCCGATTAGAAACGAAAGAATGCAAACTATACCTGAATCTAGCAATAAGACCCGTTCTTGTACCCTGAACAAAAAGTGACTTTAATTAATCCCACCTAAATCGAGCTTATCAGGAGATACGTCTTTCAATTTCTACTCGTCTGCTCAAAAATGTCACTTTCAGAAAACTATTTCAATCCAAAATACCTTAAAATCCCAGAAAACACCCCTAACAGGACACACTGATGACACATCAGTAATCCAAACACAACAAGAGCGGATTACTAAATCTACCACCAATCTAAAGCCCCAAACATTGCATGTGGACGACCATTAATTCCTTTTGAATTGTTAATATTTTAATTTAGACATTCGGTTCCCTGCTTAAGAAACGTCCTCGGATACACAGTGCTCTGCACATTCTCAAATCCTTATCTAGTCCTGCTGGTAGTAACCATACAAATATAGCATACCAAACACCAAACACTTGCACTGCTTCAGGTTTATTGATGTTCAAGTACACCCAGAGCTGTCAAGAAGTCACGTTTAGAGATTATTCTGTAAGAAAAAAGGAAGAGAAAGACATAAGAACTTACCTGCCAGACCCCTACAATGGCGTTTGCTATAAGAATTAGCAATATTACAAAAGGCTCCACAAAAGCCGTAATGGTCTCTTCCCCCTCTTCAAACCAGGCCAGTACCTAAAGAGGAAAAATAAATAAGGACAACTTAAGTTTTGGGTAATAATTACACTTCGCATACGCAGAAGACTATCACAGATGAGACCCGACCGATACAGCAGTCATTACGGACGGAGATGAGTGAGTCAGGGTTAACTGATTGTCTCATGCATCACAGATTTTGCACCCTGGGCAGGTTGATGTTTATCAAGGAACACAAGCGCGGTCTCTGGGCGCATGGTAACGGCTAACGAGGCGGATTATGATTAACGCAGGCTCCGCACATGCAAAGCACCTCAAATCTCAAACGTTCAGACACTAAAGGTTATTATATATAATAGACTGGATATCAAAAGGTGCTTGAAATGGGCCTGGTGGGAATAAACTCCCTCGTTTATTGCAAGGCTACACAGTACGAGTGTGTATAATCACACAAAACGAAGGGTACACAAGATTTAACGGACACGCGCTCATTATTGGGCATCGGCATCAAGTCTCGGAAGCATACGCAGGCTGTTATGTCAGGTACCATAAAAGGGCGTAGGATGCAAACAAAAAGCACCTCTCACTCTGCAACCTTATCCACCTCTTCATTTTCATAATGCCTTTTAAGGGCATGGTTCCAAATCTAATTTAGACGCAGTTTTGCGCTCACCGTGTCGAAGCATGATCCCGATGCAAAGTCAGTGCTGCAATAACGCAAGATTTTACGACCTATTAGAGACGAAAGCTGTGCAAAACCACCATCAAACGTCTTCGTTACCAGGCAGCACGAGGTGAAGATGATGTCACAGAGTGACAAATAAACTAAGCTACTATTTAGGGCACTTAAAGAAATGTGGACGAGGTGCAAGTCTCGATTTCGGAAGCTGTTTGGATTTGAGTATTGTTCAACTGCATGTCCTCAGGGTGGCACAGGGATTCGGTGGGGCGGCACCGCAGCAAGAAAGTCCCGGGTTCAATCCCAGGGTGGAGAGGTCTGGGTCCTCCCCCGTGTCTGCGTGGGTTTACTCCGGGTACTCCGGTTTCCTCCCACAGTCCAAAGACATTTGTTTTTTTATTTAATTGGTGTCTCTAAAAGTGGCCCTTGTTTCTAAAAGATAATGAATGAATTAATTAATGCATTTCTTCAGTTGTAGCGCTTGGTTAAAAGCAGGACGGTGCTGCTGTATTACAGACCATAAAATGTTAGATCAGTATCAGTAGATACGCAACATTTACAATCAAAAACTCGAAATTGTGGCAAAACTGGATGAGAATACAGGAATATCTTCTATACTGTACGCAGAGACCAGCCACACACAAAGTCTACTTACAATATTTGAACATGAACATGCCAAGAAGAGAGAAGTAGAGCACTGGATTGATAAGACTTTCTGACTAAGCTCGCGGTTATAATGACCAGTTCGTTCTTTAATGAAGAGCAACTATTCAGTTCATTAATCAATCGGTTTAATTCACCACTAAGCAGTTTGCACCATGAGATACGACTAGTTAACCAGGGAATTGTAATTGACTACTTATCCAACACGCATATTAATAAATAACGTTCTGCTATGTGGTTAATGTTCACGGAATAATCAGTGCTACTCATTCGTTCATTTAAAGAAAATCCAAATCAGTACTGATCGCAATGTCTTTAGGTGCAAGCACTGAGCGAAAGTGAGCCACAGCCCTGATGGAAGCCCTGATTAACACAGATGCCATTCCAGCCGTTTCAGGAATGACTCAGTTGAGGAAAACGCCGAGCCAGCTCTCGGGAGGACTGCAGTCATGCAGCATTTTACTAACAGTTGCGAGCAGCGGGAGGACACAAAGCGCTGACCGGTCCTTCGGGACATCCAGTGAGAAAAGCGAGACGGAAAGCGAGAGCCATACTGAGCGACTTACAACTCATACAATCCAAGCAATTGTGGGTCAAGGGCCTTGCTCAAGGGCCCAACTGTGGAAGCTTGGAAGAGGTGGGATTTGAACCCTGGACGTTCTGGTCCAGAGGCCAGTACCTTAACCGCTAGGCTACCACAGTCCAACTGC
>JAUZSU010006680.1:0-11332 GCA_034780255.1 Parotocinclus maculicauda
GGATACAAACCTCACCTCACCAGAGGTAGGATACAAACCTCACCTCACCAGAGGTAGGATACAAACCTCACCTCACCCAGCAGTAGATTCTCAGTTCTGAGCTTCCCTGGTTTGTATCCCACCTCTGATAAGGGGAAGTTTTCGATCAGGTTTAGTGTTTTTCAGTCTCGATGTTCGTTGGTTTTCTGTCCCCATTAACTTTGTTTGGTCTGTCACGGGACACAGACCAGGTGTGCCCCCAGGTTATAACCAGCTGTGTCAAAACGTTTGTTTACCCTGCGAAAACGAATGAAACAACTGTCCTTATATTTGCAGAAGTTTCCGGAGCTGAAGTTCAAGTACGTGGAGGAAGACCAGCCTGAGGACTTTTTCATCCCCTACGTTTGGTCGTTGGTCTTTAATTCGGGAGTGGGTCTGTACTGGAACTCGCAGGGGATCGAACTGTTCAGCATGGACTCTGCCTGAGAGCACGTGGACCTTCATCTCGCGTTTGAGGGTCAGCCGGGTCAGGTCTGACACGTCGAGCCTCCGCTGCTGGAAGTGCCTCTGTGGGATTAAGAAATGATTGGGATTTTTCCTGCACTTCCTATTTCGCTTCCTCATTATTGAGAGTCCGGGCTTCCACGATCTCGCTATCGCACCTCAGTCCAGGTGAGGAACAAAGGGCACTTCAACCAAAACCCTGCTTCATTACTGCACAAGGAGTCACACGGCCACAGCCGCACTGAATTCTGGGAGTGGTAGTCCGCAGTTCTGCCGTAGCTCGTAACTCGTTACCTGCTTTTTCTGTTGGCCCTGATTACAATGTGATGGTTTGTGTTTGTGTTCGAGAGGTTGTGGGTCGTTTAAACACGTCAGAAAATATATAGGTTGGGGGTTTACTTAAACCAAAATATGTTTATTAATTGCCTGATTATTAAGCTTAGTTTGAAATGTGTTGGTTTGCGTACAATCAGTCATTTTTGCCCGTTTTTTATGGCTGTGTTTGCAATTTATTTATTTATTACTAGGATTTGAACCATTTGAACTTATTTTTAAGCAATGCTTTGGTACACGTTTTTCTCCTTAATCAAGTCTCCAATAAATATTCCACCTATAGGACAATTACAAATACGAAACTTATTTTAGCTATCTATTAAATCTATACACAGCGTAGATCAATTTAGATACTGAAAATAAGTGCATGTACATTTAACGACATGTTATTCACTGCCTTCGTTTATTGATTCACGTTTTTTTACTCCCCTTTTAACCGATCTAATGAGTGCAGTGCAGTTTTGTTCCTTTCTTGTGGCACCTTATAGTTCAGGACGTCCTCTTTACACGTCCAGCCGGGTTCCGTTTGACGCCGATTTCTGGTCCTGATTTATTTGAAGTACATGTGATGCGTGACTGAAGGAGACCCCGCCCATGTGACCTGCTGTAGGTACATGCACTTCACATGGAATCGGATTTTTCACTGAAATGCTCATGTAAACAGGATGATGTAAGAGCTGAAATCACATCCAAACCATCGCGTATTTGTTTTAGCAGTACCAATTATTCAAACAAACGTACGGTGCCTGTTTTCATTCTTGAGCTTTATGTAACCGGGGCTTCTTTACTGTCTTGTCTACGGTTCGCGTGCAATATAATTATCTGTTTATTTTATCAATAGTAAAGATTGTGCCTAAGTACGTACTATTTATCTATCCTAACAGAACGGCCTGATCCATCCAAAATGAGATCCATTTTTAAGTAGATTAAGTAGTTTATGAGCAGTACTTTTGTTCATCAAGTACCTCTTAATGTGTAGTAAGGTGTCTGTGCTGGGGGACTTCGCTCTGTATTTCAAAAATGGAAGAAGAAGGGGAGAAATGCACATTAAGAGCAGCACAAGAGTAAGTCTACGCTGTCCTAATAAAACTTTTGGATAGTTGGGCACTGTAGCGTTAAAGAGAGCGTCAGATTATGCTGCATTTAAAAACAAAAAAGGATTTATAAATAAGTGAGATATTAGAAGCTTTACCAGTATTGTAATCAGATAACCATCAGGAAAGGTTTAAGTTAATATCTAAGCTAAGACTGGTTCCTTCCAACTACAGTACATCATTTATAACCATAATTCTTCAACCAAAAACCCCAAATATTTAATAATGGGCATGGGTGTAAAGGTAGCTCCCGTCACGTAATGTTACTATTGCTCCGATCGTCTCACACATCCATGCTATTTCATATAACCCAGCGATCACGTTCATGTTTCAAAAGCACAGAGGTCATGTCCCAGAAATAATAACACAAACAAACGTGCGTGATTTCATTCATTTTAAAAAAGAAGTTCTTCTCTTTACGTTATACATTTATTTAATTAGCCGACGCTTCGTTAAAAAATGGACGCGAGATTTGATGTGATCGTGTATCTAAACTTTAAGCAGCAGTTTAGGCAGTGCAGGGACTTAAACTAACAGCCTTCTGATCAATTTCTACCTTAAAATTCACTGTATAATAAACTCGATCCTGATTTCAACGCTTTAATTTATTAGGTTTAATCAATTATTAGACTAAGAGCACGCTGTGGAATAAACCAAACCTTTGCAGCTCTTATTACCAGTTATAACCACTTTGATTTCCTTAACATAGTAAAAATGGCATGGTTTTTGGTCCAGTTTATAGATTGTTACGGGGGATCTGGGGCCTGTCCTGGGGTGGTAGCTGCCCCCAATCACAAATGTAAGATGCATGAAGGCACCACCAAAATTTAAAGCAAACTGCTGCTGCGTCTGTGTCATATTTTTTACGTTTCAATGTTTGTACCTCGTGATTTTGTTATCCACTTAATCCCAGTCAGGGTTACGGCGACACGGGGCTCAAGGCGGGAACAACTGTAGACTGGGCCAGTTTCAAATATTAAATCAATCTAATTGAATGAATCTCATATAAGGACGGCAGCTGTAAAAGCACTGGATAAAGGTGCTTAGATTGATTAGATTAGATTATAATGATGGCCAGATGTTTTAACCTCTGTCTGCTGCTCGAAACGGTTCACAGTTAGCAGTGCAGTTACTATTCAAATATCAATTATTAGTCAAAGATTAATGAATGAAATGAATGAATGAAGTTCTTTTGGTTCTGTTATTACGTCTCGGACATGGTGTACTTGTGAGATTTTGTGTGTAGGTTTGATTTTGTCCCTTGATGTGTAACCCGAGGGAATCTGGGAAGCTGCAGAATGTTACTACTCACTCAGGCAACAATGTGGATGAAAGAACAGAAGTAATAATAATAATAACAACAATAATAAAATGTAAGTATATCAAGATGTGTCTTATGTCTCAGTCCTTTCTGTCAGACCCTTATGTTTATATTAACAAATGTGTGTGGGTGGGTGTGGTCTGTTTGGTGGGTGTGGTCTGTCTGTGTGTGTATTTGGTGTGGCACTGTGTGTGTTTGGTGTGCCACTGTCACACACACACACACACACACAGACAGACACGCACACAGATGTTTGGTGTAACTGACCATAATATAATAATAAATTCCATTAATTTTTGGCTGTCTATAATTAAATCTTCTATTCTATTCTATTATATTATATATCATTAATAATAAATATAAAAGAAAATTCAAACCAGTTTTTTTTTCCATTTACTTTTTTTTATTCTTCTATGATGAATAAAAACTTACCTTGGTCCCGGTCTTGACTCGGACTCGACTCGGACTCGACTCGGACTTGTCTCTTGGACATGAATCCACAGTGTCAGCAGTCCAGGCCGGTGGAGATGGTGAAATGTTTTCCTTTATTCTGTGTTTGGTTTCTGCTTTGTCCTCAGGCCAGACGTTTTTTTTCTCAGCCTAACAAAAGCCACATCGTCTGTACTGGCCATGAGCGACACACAGGCCACACCTCTTTCTCCAAAACTAACGGCCAGACTGGAACTGATTCCTCGTTTTCTCTTTACCTGATACTCCTTGTTTGGAAATAATTTAATCATCAGAACTAAGGCAGTAATTCAGAAGTGTGAATCCTGTCACCTTCTCAGTCTGACACTTCACTTCCACTTATAATACTTTCTCTCTCGCTCTCTCTCTCTCTGTCTCTCTCTCTGTCTCTCTCTCTCTCTCTCTGTCTCTGTCTCTCTTTTGTCCCCTGAAATAATCTTGATTCCCCAAATCATAATGAGCACTTTGTTCCTTTGGTGCAGGATTATTTCTCCTGAGTATGAAGGTTTATCATGAGGAAATGAAGAACAGTCTTATTAAAGCTCTTACACTATAAAAGATCAAATGCAGTTATATAATAATAATAATAATAATAATAATAATAATAATAATAATGTCATGGATTCAACTTGAACTTTTAACCATCAGGTTTTTTATAAATCTGTAGCTGAGCACACTAGTCTTTCTTTCCTTTTTTTTTTTAAATAATGATGTTTATATTTGTACGATCAGAAATCTGATTATTGTATCTGATCCATGTTCTGTAACTGTTCGATCATCTGATGCTTTGATTTGTAATTTAATAAATAAATAAAAAGGAAAAAGTTTGTGCCCCCTTCCTTCTGTGGAACATCCACACAGCATTTGGCCAGCGGGGGCCAAAACTTTTGCACAAGACCCTATACAGTACAGTATCCCTTAATAACACAAACAGCGTCACCTGGTGGACAAAATGTTCAAGTGCAGCTTACATTCAGATCTAAATAGGTGAGCAAATGTAACCCTAACCCTTTCATATTCCTGCTCAGGGTCACGGGGGTCCACTGCCCATCTCCAGAGAACACAGGGTCCAAGAGTTAGCATGACCTGGATGGGACTTCGGTCCATTACAGGGCTGGGGATGATACCTCTGACTGACCTTCTTCCCTTCAGACACGGCAAATCGAGCCTGTAAGGGCCAGCCGGTCTGAGTGAAGGGCACTGTCCGGACCCTCTGTGGGCCATCATATGGGGGTGGGCTAGCACCACCCGAGCAGCTCTTATAGGGCTGGGCAGCAGCGCCCCCCTCCAGGCCTGGGTTGGACTGATGCCCTGTTTAGGCTACATGCTTGCCTGAGCCCTAAGGCCAGACTTTTTTAATTACTTGTTCCTTAGATGTTTCTACTTAAGAATCTACTGAGGAGGGAGGAAAAAAATATAAAGAAATCTTTATTTTTCAGCACTTTTACATTTCTCGAGGACTATGTGGAATCAATACAAGGAAGGAGGAAGAAATAAAAATAAATTTTTATTTAAAAATAACATTTATTAAACCTACAATTAAATTAAAGTGAATCTGGGGAAAAAAAAGTAATGTACAGAACAATACCGTTGGCTCTCCCCTGGAGGGCGGAAAAAAGGAAAAAAAAAGTGGTGGGGTTTTTTTGGAATTTCAACCATTGGTGCTGCGGCGGATCCGAGAAATTTTTTAAAATACATATATTTTTTCGTATTAAATAAATTTTTATTTTTAAATCAGAGGGAGTTCCTCTGATCGCCTGTACTCCTCAAAGACTCGAATTTATAAAATACAATAATAACCATAATCCTTATTTAGATTTTTACCCTTTATTTGGACTTGTTTTTGCAGACCCGTACTCTTAACCCGTATGTTTTTGTTTGGGACAGGGCGGCTCAGTACGCCTGCACCCTGCTCGGGTACACCCTGCAGAAAGGAGGGTCCGGAGCCCAGACCTTAAACACCATCAAGCAGCTGGAAGCTCACCTGAGCCTCAGCAGGAAGTGTACGTAGTCCGTAGCACAAGCTGGCGTAGCCTCCATAAATATCCGACCCCGACTCTTTATTTTGTGATTTTCTCGCCCCTGTGTGCTCAGTGCTGAGGTTGGGTAACTCCGTAGACGCCCTGGAGTCGGCCAAGCGGGCCGTACACCTGTCGGACTGCGTGCTGAGGATGTGCATCACTGTAGCCCATCTGAATAAAGTCATGTACTTCGCTTGCGACAACGTCCTGTGGGCGGCCAAGATGGGCATGGTGCCCGCTCTCGACCAGAACAAGTGGAGCCAGAGATCGTTCAGGTGAGATCGTTCACAGCGCCCCCCCGACTCCGCCCTAACGCCCTCGTGGCCTTGTCATTCGGGATTCGTGGGTCTCCAGCGAGGCGGAACACCTGATGTTAGAAGTTTGTGCCCCCCTGGGTACCTACTTGAAGCCGGTTCGAAGTGCCAGGGTGCCAGTTTGCTGTCCCTCTGGTGGGGTGTGGCTTCCGAATGTTGTCCCCCTGCCGAGTGCCTCACGCTGGGCCTGCTATTGGTGATTATTTCGTTTTTAAGGGTCTGAACAATCACGGCAAGTGACAACAGGATTTCTTTGTTTTCTTTTATAAAAAGGTCAATTTTAAGATACGAAAAAATTAAAGGTTTAAGGTGTTTAAAAAGGTGTAACTTTGCCTTTCCGTACCGGGACTCATTCCCTCTTGGTTGTGTGCAGCCAGAGAGGCGTTTATTTGTTTTTATTTCAGGCTCTTGTGTGCTTTTAGCTAAAGAACCGGTCCCGGAACCCGTGTCCCGGGACGTAAGGCGGGCGTTAAGCGGGGCGGAGTTTGAAATGACCCCCTCCTTCTCCTCCTTTCGTACAGATATTACCTGTTTGCGCTGATCCTCGGTCTGACCCGGGACCTGTACGAGATCCGGGTCCTGATGGAGAGGGAGCGGCGCGGCACGGCCAAAACTCATGTCCTCGGCGGCTCTGAGAACGGCTCGTTTAGCTCCTCGCCCTCGCCCCTCCCTCAGATCAGCGCCGGTCTGCAGGAGCAGCTCGGCCTCCTGAGCGAGGTCCTGCGCGGTAACCCTCCTCTGCTCCTGGATACGCTGAAGAACGTGTGCGACCTCTTCATCCCGCTGGACAGACTGGGCCTGTACAGGACCGGCCCGGGTTTCGTGGGGGCGTGCGGGCTCACCTCGTCCGTCCTGTCCATCCTGACCATCCTGTACCCGTGGCTCAAGCTCAAACCCTGAGCTATGCCAGTCTGGACCGACCTGCCCAGGAATGGACTTCAACCTTCTGGTCACGTTCAAGCTTTCGCAGCTTCTTGTCTCTCCAAATTTGGTACCTAAACTTGTTCCCCCGTGGTTGGAAGGAGCTCGGTGTTTGGTCGGGGAGATCATCCCCATCCGACACTCCCTCGCTTTGCATCTGTGACAAACCGAGACACTGGGGTAGCGCTTCGGGTTGCGGGGTTTCCCCCAACCGCTTTAACCCCTCGCGTCACGGCCCATCGTCAAAAAGTGGGCCTCCCCTCCCTCAGGCGTATACGCCGGGGTTGTCTATAGACGTCCCACGGCTGAAATTCAGCCACGGCCACGTTTTGTGTCAACGATAAAGTACGTAAGACTCTGGGCTGGTCACCAGGAGGTTGTGAGTTCAAATCCCGGCCCCTTCAAAAAAAAAAATTTCTCCTTTTTACGTAAATTAAAAATGTCAAAAATGACACCTTAATGCAAAACAACTGCTATAAAGCCGTTAAAATCAGCCGAGATAATAATAATAATAATAAGGAGAATAATAATAGCTAACTAGCTTCTAGCGTTTTTATTTTCCCAAATATCAGGGGCCGGATTTACGAACGTATCTTAAGAAAAACCTTTAACGGTTCTAAAGGCAAACACTAAAGTTGATAAGAGTATAAAATTTAAGAAGCTTTGCATTTTTTTCTTACGAAGATTTTGAGTGTGGTTTTGTAGTGCAGGCGAAGAGAACATTTAAGAACGTAACGCTTACATAGAATACCACTGGTAAAAGATTATTCTTAAGTGACGTGATAAATAACAACTTTTTTCCCAAGAAAAAGTTATAAAAAAAAACTACGAAAAATAACTAAAATATGGTCTAATATGGGGTGAAAAAAGTCCTGTTTCTAAAGACCTGGCTGCTTGTTTCTCTTGCGGGATCTGGCAACCCGGGAATTATTTTCTGCACTTATCACATTGTGAAATAAGCCGGCGTTTGGTCCTGTCCAGTACAGGCGTTTGGTCCAAATCACTGATTTATTTTACGGTTTAATTCCCAGGTTCCATAACGTGTGTCATTACTCTGAATTCTGATGACTGTATTTTTAAATAAACGATTCTGATTAACTAACGAGGGCTGGTGTGCAGCGTTTGGGAAAGATTTTTAATTTAAGAAAGGGTTCGAGTCCCGGCCTGGCACTGCCTTTTGTCTCCGAGGGAGGAAATGTGGGTCAGGAGATCACCCCCTGGCACAGCAGCAACCTCTGTGGCATTATTTTGTACCTTCCTAAAGTGTCAGGACAACTGGCGTCTTTAAAGAGGCCTAATGTGAGCGTGTGTGTGCCCTGTAATGGACCGGCACTCTATTTAGGGTCGGTTCCCCTTATTGGTTCCTCAGAGTTTGGATTTATGTAATCACAGTAAAGAAAATGTCCACTAGTGGGCGCCCGAACACAATTTATATAAAAACAACAACAACAGCGATTTCAAAGTTAAGCCACTCCTAATCATATGGTGTTTTTAGCGTCATAAACAGGTAAAATTGATTTAAAAATGTTAAAAACACTTTAAACATTTGTTAGTAAAAGGTTAAGCCTTCTTTAGGTGATTCATTCGCGTTTGTGAGTTTTGCTAATCGGTTGCTACAGCTTGCTTTGTGCAGATGTTGTGTTCACCTCTCATTAATGGTTTGTGCATCTAATTAATTTGTGCTGAGTGACTGGTTGTTGGAGGTGGGTTGCCATATCTCACGTGATCCCTCTTGGCTGTGGTAACTGTGCTCACTTCTGGTTCTCCTCTTTATAGCTATGCTGCTGTAGGTAGTGCTGCCGGAGTCTCGTGCTGCCCACGGCATCAGTGAGTGTTATTAGATCCGAGCTCTTCATCAGTAACTAACTACTTTTTCTCTTTTCTCTCTGAGCGTACGTTCTGTTACCAGTACCAGCCTCCACTTTACCATCACTCTACTGGTTTCCATTGTCAGTAACCAGTTCCACCATGCCCAGGGAACTCCCTCCATCCTCCCGCTGAGCTCTTTCTTTTACTCTCTGTTTTTCTTTTTTCTCCCACCGTCTCGATTTGACTCTCTCTAGCTTTCTTAGGTCTCTCTTTATGTCTCAGTATCTCACTCTTTATGTCTCAGTATCTCACTATGTCTCTGTCTCAGTATTCACTCTTTATGTCTCAGTATCTCACTATGTATCTGTCTTAGTAACTCACTCTGTCTCTGTCTCAGTATTCACTCTTTATGTCTCAGTATCTCACTATATCTCTGTCATAGTATCTCACTCTTTATGTCTCAGTATCTCACTCTTTATGTCTCATCTCCCTGTCTCTCTGTCTTAGTATCTCACTATGTCTCATTATCTCACTGTCTCTCTCTTAGTATCTCACTCTGTCTCAGTATCTCACTATGTCTCTCTTTATGCCTCAGTATCACACTGTCTTTGCCTTAATATCTCACTCTTTGTCTCATAATCTCACTATGTCTCTCTTTATGTCCAAGTATCTCACTCTGTCTCGTTATCTGAATATGTCTCTGTCTCAGTATTTCACTCTTTGTGTCTCTATCTCACTCTGTCTCATTATCTCACTGTCTCTCTATGTCTCAGTATCTCACTATGTCTCTGTCTCAGTATCTCAGTCTTTGTCTCATTATCTCACTGTTTCTCTTTGTCTTCTTGCTATCTTGCTATGTCTCTCTTTATGTCTCCTCACCTGAGTCTTTATGTCTCCATATCTTGCTATGTCTCTCTCTGTCTCAGTATCTCACTTTTTGGTGCACTTTTTTCTGTTTTCTCATTCTGTTTCTCTTTGTTGCTCTCAGTCTGGTGTTGTCTTTATTTGTCTCTATTTGTGTCTCCGACTGTCTCTTTGCGTCTCGACATTTCTCCTGCTGTGTCTGTGAGTTGCGTTATCTTTCCCACCTTTTGCATCTCTTTCTGCCTCTGCCTTTTCTCGGGTCCATCTGTCTCTTGCTGCTTATGTCTTTCACTGTCTCTGTCTCTGGCTTACGGTCTCTGTCTGTCTCCTGTCCCTTTATTCCCTTTGTTTTGTGACTCTCACGTCTTGATTTCATGTCTCTCCAGCGTCTCCGTCTCTTTCTGATTCTCCTTTATCTCGTCCCATTATGTCTCTCTTTCTGCCCTGCTGTATCTTTTCTATGTTGCATGTCTTCGGTTATTATGTCTACCTGTCTCTTGTTGTCCCTCTGTCCTCTGTACTGTGTCTCTGTTTCTCTTACCGTATCGTTAAGTTGTTTGTTTTCGATCTTTCTTTTTCTCAGGTCCATCCCTCTCTTCAACTACTTCTCTTTCTTGTCTAACTTTGTCATTTTGTGTCCTTACGTCTCCCTCTCTTTCTCCCTTACTGTCCCTGTCCCCGTTTTGTCTCTCCTCTCCTCTCCTGTCCTCTCCTCTGTAATTGGATGATAATCAGGCAGGAACATCTTGTGCCGGTTTTGTTTTGCTAAAGGTTTCTGTAGCGCTCAGAAATGCAGTGGTTAAGGAGAACACACACCGCGTGGCGTAACGCAACCCCGCTACACACCTAAGTGTGTGTGTGTGTGTGTGTGTGTAGAAGCGACGATGGGTGATGGCAGGCTCTCTGAGTACTTCTCTGGCTGTAGTCCACGTTCCAGATTCCTCCTGACGCTCCGTCCTGCAGACAGTACCGGATTGTGTGGGAATTGCGTAACTGTCTGAGGTTCCAGATTAAAGAGCGTGTCGAGTCCGAGTTCAGCAGGGAAAAATGCGCTGGACGGTTGGGAAAAAAACCCCTGAGCGTTACCTCATTTCTATAGGGTACTCATTAGGTACTTAGTGATTGGCAGCAGTAGGGGAGCAGTTACGTAATCATTACAATTAAAATCCCGAGTAATAAAGCTGGTCTTTTTTTTTGGGGGGGGGTTTCAGACACGGGGATTGACTGAATTTAGTCAATTTATTCCAAGTAAAATGTTTAACATGAGGACAAGCTTTCTATTAATGACTCATTGCCTGCTATCTGAGTTTGTACTCCACTATTTACAGTCCTCGTCCTCGTCCTCGTCTTCATCGTGCTCCGGCATCACAAGCTCCTAATTACTCAGTGACTAACGAGTCCGTCTGCTTAACGACTCATTTCAATCTGCTTTACCTCACGTGACGTCATTCTCGAACGCCCAGCCTGGATGGAGCACCAGTCTTGAGTTGAGTTTTTTGGCTTGAGTTTCTGGGCGTCCATAAACTTTTGGCTAGAACAATACTTCCGTTTTTGTTTTTTTTTGTATTGGGGTGGGGTTTGTTTTACATGAAATACAGTCGATTCCGATTAAACGAACATGCCTTAAATGTTAAATGTTTATTAAACCTTTATTGTATGATTTACACGTATAGAGAACGTACAAACAAGAACTACTGTTACTTA